>APFE031750598.1:5063-16510 GCA_000404065.3 Pinus taeda
TAAACACGAGTCCAAGTGAAGCTGGCTCTAGGCCAAAAGGTGCAAGTGGTCAACATGCAATGCAGTAGTACAACTCAACACAAAGGAGCCTCTAGGGTATAAGGCCAGAACAAAGCGAAGAAGCTAAGAGGAATGAGTCTTCAACGCATACATCATGGCGGGACTACAGAGGACTCCCAAGCCTACTCAGATCGGAGCAGCATGGGCAACAAATGTCAGTGAGGTGCTAACTACGATGCCCATGTAAAGGATGGCTCTACCATCATGTCATGATTTCAAAAATCGGCGAGTGAAGATGGCTTATGAACCATAACACGATGGGGTTGACCCTATGGCAGATGTATCGGCGAATGAAGGCTAGTATGCATAATGCAACAGAAAAATGGTGTCGCTAACCTCTATGCTAGTGAGAAAACGATACCTACCATGACGGGTCAGTAGTCATGGAATCGTCTCAAAATTGTCGAAAAAATGTCCAAAATGTCTTGAAAACAAACCATTCTCGACATTCCAAGCTCCCAAGTTAAAAGTCACATGAGGCCAAACAAAATAAAATTTTGAAAAAATTTTGCATTTTTCAAAACTTATAAAAGGGATTTTGGACTCACCATTTTTACATTTGAGTTGGAGAGCAAAGATTTGGAGCAAAAGGAGCAAACTTCCCGTATACCAAATTCGACCGTTCAAATTCTTCAAAAACCTCCAGGTAACTCTTATACTTAGCTTGCAATTGATTGTGACTAGTTTCAAGATTTTTGATTGATGCTTCACCGTTGAAGTTTTTTCCAAAATTTCACCGCGGTGTATACGCGGGTTGGTAATATGAAACCCGTGTACACGCGGGCCCTATACACGACTGTGTGCACAGGAACCCACGTATACGCCGTGAACCAATTTTAAACAAAAACTAACAGTTGGAAATCATTTTTTTTCTTAGAATGCCGGTCACTTGGCGTGAAAGAGAGCACGCAGTGGTGGATAATGAAGTTATGAATGATCCTCAAGCTTTGGATGCCTACGGGGATGCGGTTTGCTTAAATTCTTGAAACTGCCAAACATGAAAGCCAATGTACGTCTGCTTGAGATGCTCATTGATTATTGGGACGTCGAGGAGGAAGCTTTCATGATTGATCAAATTCCACTCAGGGTAGAAGTGGAGGATATCTATTTCATCACGGGCCTTTCCCGAAGGGGAGAGGTAGTACATTCCCGGGGCAGGACACGGAACAGTCTCACCATAGAGGACTACGTACAGATATATTGCCCGGGACATCCCAAGAAGGTTGGGAGCCAGATTTCTATCACACATGTGGCGAGTTTATCTCTGAAGATAATCCTATTCACCATAGCTCGAGTGAACAGATCGTCCTCTCTGCATCAGGCATCACGACTAACCATGAGCGTGGCAATTGACTGTCTCACTACTGTGTTTGACTGATGTACTCCTCTTCTGGCTAACATGAAGAGCCAGCTCACTTCTATCAAGAGGGGACAGACCAAGAACTTTAGGTATGGGACTATCCTGTGTACTTTGTTTTTTGAGAGGGTTCCCGCACTCCGCCCCAGGGTAGCAGTTTCCATCAGCACCCCACGCGATCCACGCATGGGCCGGTGGGCTGATCTGATGAAACGTCTGGGGGTTGGGGAGGTCCCAAAGACTGCTTTCGACGATGACTTCTTCGCCTGGTGGGATCAACAAATCATCGTCATGGATGACTACCCCTATGTTGGGTTGGATTTCCGAGGAGATCCTGACCTAGCATTATCGCCGAACGCAGCATGGGGCGAGATTGGTAAGAATTTTTTGATTTTATCATTTTTTGGATTTTTCAAATATAATGATGCATTTTGAAAAATATTTTTGATGGGATTCAAATGACTAATATGATGATCATGTTCCAGATATTGGGCCGGTACGACCAGATGGGTTCCCGCGGCATGGATGGCACGACCTAGGAGCCGAAGAGGCAATTGCTGAGACAGAACGAACTCTAAACAACGTACAATGACACTTGACAAGACTGAGCTGCCGAGTACCAATGGCTGCGATAGAGGATCTTCCTGAGGATATGTAGCGTCATGTGGTTGGCATGCCACATGACTGGGTTCGCACTTTTCGGCGTGTGACCAATGCAATAGTTACCTACTTGGCCACTCATCCTGAGCCGGGGCATTAGATATGTCGGACATGATTGTGGCCATTTGAGTCCCAATTTTGTATATTTTTGGACAACATATGTACACTCGAGATGCTTTATGATGATATATATATGTACAGTTTGACTTTTTGATGCTTGATTTTATTGTGATGAATGATTGATGTGCCAGTCTAATGCTTGATTAGTGATAGAATCAACTAACCAATTATGAGATCTTGGAATGTGTAAATAATTAATATAAACAAATGATCTTTGCAACAACCTCACCCTTAAATACTGGCGATATAAACATGGATCCCTTACCCGATAAATGTTGTTTAATTGTGACACTATCAATTTAGAATCCAGATAAACTACCAATGAGTCGATCTCATGAGAGATTGCCTCAGATAGTAAATTAATAATGGCGGTATACTCAGCCATATTATTTGAAGCGGGAACAATGCATACGCCTCTTGATACCATCAATTGACCAGTTGGATAATAAAGTACCCAAGCTGCGGAAGCGAGATTCCGAGTGTGTCAACTAGCACCATCGGCGAACCCAAAATAGACCAAATCATCCATCAACACCTGCCACAGCAGACCAAAAAGTGTTGATATCAAAAAACTCTCGATGATATATGTAAAAATATACACAATATACAAATAAGCCATTGCCTAACTCCTACTTAAGAAAAGTACTTCTTTAGGTAGAGCCCGTTTCGGGGCTCTGCCAGCTTGTTTCCCTCAAAATCGATTAACTCATACGACCCTTTTTCTAAAACTCTTTTAATAATGAAAGGACCGTACCACATAGGCTTAAACTTGCCTGCCCCCAAGGTGTCTTTATCTTGGTCATAGACCAAGACAAGGTCACCTTCAGAAAAGACTCGAGGACAGACAGATTTATCATACTGTGTTTTAACCCTTTTCTTATGAGCCTCATTCATCGTGGCAGCATCTTGACGCTGCTCATCGAGATGTTCCAAGTGAAGGAGGCACTCTTCGAGACTCGAAGTCTCTGGAAGGAGCTCTACAGCTAACTTAAGAGATGGAATTTCACATTCAATCGGAAAGATAGATTCCATCCCGTAAACCAACTAAAAAGGTGTAAAACCAGTAGCAGTCTTTACGGAGGTCCGTTATGCCCAAAGAGCCGAATACAACATAACGTGCCAATTGGACCGATTTTTGTCGATTGTTCGTTGGAGTATCGCCTTAAGAGTTTTATTGACTACCTCGACCTGTCCATTGGCCTGTGGATAATAAGGAGATGAATTCTCTTGCCGGAAACCTAATTTAAAAGCCAATTCAGACATTAGTTGATTCTGGAAGTGACTGCCATGATCAGTGACAATCTCTCTCGGGACACCGAATCTTGAGATAACCTGATTGAAAAGAAACAAAGCTGCCGTGTCACTATCATTTTTATAAGTGGTCATGGCCTCGGCCGACTTCATAAAGTAGTCTACAGCCACAATAATGTACCTGTGATTCGTCGCTAAAGGCAAATTACAAGTTGTAAAATCAATACCCCACTTAGTAAAAGGACCGACAGTGACAACGGGAAAAAGAGGAGCTAGATGAGCACACATATTTCGAGTAAAGATCTGACAAGGGTGACAACTTTTAACCACTTCCACATAGTCTTTAAAGAGTGAAGGCCAGAAATAGCCTGCACGTAAGATGCGCTGGGCTGTAGCAAGCCCCGATAGATGACCACCACAAGCTCCACTGTGGCAATCATTTAGCATTGACTCTGCTTCCTCCAAGGTTAAATAGTGCCAAAGGATTGAATCAACCCCTCGACGGTATAAGGTATCACCAATGATAACATAATTTTTATCCAGGTGACGTAATTTACAACGTTCATCCTTGGAGAAAGTAGAGGGAAACTTCGAAGTCTGGAGATAGACAATGATATCTCCATACCAAGGGTCGAGTGAAGAGATGAGGAATAAATGTTCCTCGGGAAAACTTTCCTCATAAACAGTATCCTCTCCACAAGGAAACTCAGAAATTAGCTCAGCGAAAACCATGGATTTCTTAGACTTGGCTGACAAGAAATCGAGATCGAATTCTTTCAAGATGACTATCCATCTATTATATTTGCCCCCAATCACTCGCCTACTGAGGACAAATTGAAATGGATTGACCGCTGCTAAGACAAAAGTTTTGCGTAGCAAGATATAATGATGGAGCCGCTGGACGGCATGGACATCTGCCAAGGCCAAATTCTCAACCGGAGAATAGCGAAGTTCAGGACCTATTAAGCCTCGGCTCAAATAATAAATCACATGCTCGATGAGAGCATTGTCCTCCTGAACTAGAGCCATACCAATGGTTGATTCTGCTGCAGCGAGATATAAAAGGAAGTCTCTGCCATAATCCGGTGGACTCAAAAGCAGGGTAGAGACTAATGCTTTTTTCAAAGCATCGAACGATCATTGCGCAAAGTCATCCCATACAAATGGAACTCCTTCCCATAGCAATTGCATGAACCCTTTAGTGATCTCGGCATAGTTTTGTATAAACCGCCTTAAGAAATTAGCCTCCCCTTCAAGACTCTGAAGTTGACGAATTGAGGATGGGGGAGGCAACCGAACTATTGTCTCAACCTTGAAGGGATCAACCAGAATCCCTTCATTTGACACAATGAACCCTAACAACCGACTGGACGTTACCGCGAAAGAACACTTGTTGGGATTCAACCGGATTTTATAAAAACGACATTGCTTGAAAACCATTCGAAGGTGGCTAGGGTGATCAGTTCTCTTTCGAGAACGAGTAGCGAGATCATCTAAGTACGCTTCAATGACATACTTGATGTCGTGGAAAGCATATGACATGGCCCGCTGAAAGGTAGCTCCAACATTTTTAAGACCAAAAGGCATCTTTCTATATGCAAAGGTACCCCAGGGACATATAAAGGTTGTCTTATGTTGGTCTTCAGGACGGATAGAAATTTGATTATAACCAGAGAATCTATCCATGAAGGAAAAAATCTCATTACTTGCACACTCATCGATAATCTAATCAATGAATGGCGTGGGGTAATTATCTTTGGGACAAGCCTTGTTTAGGTCCCTAAAATCGATGCATACTCGGATTTTTCCTTGCTTTTTATCTAAAGGGACTGGATTAGAAACCCAATCAGTAAGAGGAACACGGTATATAAACCCCGCCTTTAGCAGCTTCTCCACTTCTGCTTTGATAGCTGCTGCTTTCCTAGGGTTGACCGGCCGAAGCCTTTGACGAACTGGTTTGGCATTCTCATACATCTTGATCTCATGTTGAACTATAGATGGGCCAATGCTAGGCATTTCTTCATAAGACCAAGAGAATACATCCCAAAATATCTTGAACAGGTCGGTGTAAATTTGAATTTCTTTAGGGGAACACTCAATTCTGATGAAGAGATTCTCGATCATGTTAGGGTCCCTAGAGATGTTTATAGGTGTCGTTTTTGAAATCACCAACATATTACCTTCGGCACGAACGTGTGCTGGAGCCAAAGGGTTTGACACCGTGCAGACATCACTAGAACATAGCTCGAAGAATCTAGATTCTACCTCCTACAATGGAGGAAAAAAGTATGAACGATGGTGTAAATCTTCCCAAGGTCGATCTATACCCATCATTGCTTCGAGGATTGCTTCTTCCGAAGGTAAAACTGAATCTAAGCAGTCCAAAGCAGAGGTAGAATCAAGGCTCCAAGCCGGGGCCACATCACCATCTAACTCCTCTTTGGAAAAAGGAGTAGAATGGTCATCTGCAGAGTTGACGATAGACTGATATCTAAGCTCAACTGCAGATATAGGAAATGACATTCCATTCCCTTGTCCTTCAACTAATGTGGTCGTAGGTGAAGGCAAGGTCAAAGGGTCTGAAAAATAACGTGTCTGAAAGAAATCTTCTCGAGAAGACTCCTTAGATGACGAAATGGAATTGATTTTAGTGATAGGAGAGGGAAACTCAAAAGTACCCATCAATGAGGAATACATCCCTACTCCTAGATTCTTAGTAGGCGGACGAGATTTATCCACTAAAGGAACAGTAGAGTCAGAGCTTTCTTGAGGATCAACTGGACAATAATCCAATTGATCAACCTTCACAATTTTCCCCTCATAAGGAAAGTAAATGACACGAAACAGAGTTGAAACAATGACATCCAGTTCGTCTACCCAATTCCTTCCTAGGAGGAGATTATAGTCTAGGTTAGCATCTACGAATTCTACTTCAATATTAATGACCTTCCCCCCAACACATATAGGAAAGGCCGGGATAATCCCATGCGGCTTATGAGAATGGCCATCGACTCCAGTCAAGATGGTAGGTGAAGGAATAGCCGAAGGCGATCCGTTAGCCTTCCAACATGACATCGACATGACGCACGTGGAAGCCCCTTCATCAATAACGGTACGAACAATGTTAATTTTCTGGTATGTAGACTTTATTTGAAAAGCCATATGATGAGGGAGTCGCTTTTTGACATTTAACATGTCGAAAGTGAGCACTAAATAATTAGTCGTATCAACTGCTCCAATCGCGGAAAGTAAAGCCCTTCTCTGAGCCGGACATGACTAAAGAACCTCTAAAGTGGACATAGTGCACAGTTAAATCTTCCACAATGGAGTAATTCTCGGCGGCTCTAGCATTAGGATTAATAGTCGCGCGTTTAGCGGAACCTTTCGGTATCCGTGGCATAGTCTCAACCGGGGGTCGCTCAATATGAAGGTCAATACTTCCAGGAACAACCTTGTCCTTGGAAGTTTCGGCTTCACCATAATCACGTGACCGAGTAGCCACATGGACGTTAGAACCCATCATGAAAACATTCGATGATTTTTCCCCTTCATGGTTTCCCCTTGTGGAGGTTCCAGGGTTTGAACTCGCGCTAGCAAGAAGTTGCTGCCCTTGGGGAAAAGGGTTGGTTAACACAGCTTGGGAACTAGAAGTCCCTTTCTGCCCTAACAAGCACTGAGTGTCTTCAATCTTGGGGCAAAGATGAGTTAAATGGTCTCTACTGCACAACTTGCATGGAAACTTGACTTTCTTTTTCGACTCATTTCTACCACCACCAGCATTATTACCGGATTTATTTGCATCAGGCTTCCCATACTGGTTCTTTTTCTTACCTCGTCCTTTCTTTTTCCCATTGGAATTTTGATTTCCTTTTGGGGTTATCAGATTGGACGACATTAATCAAATAATTTTGGGAAGCCTTAGGGTTAGACGATGTGACTTGGTTGTTAGAAGCAGTTTGTAAAGACAACTACTGCAATTGATTCAACAAGTTCACTGTATTCGTGTCTACCGACCCAACAATACCATCCGCGTGGGGACCTGGCTTCAACTTAGCTACATCAACCTTAGACCCAGGAGCATCTGGCAAGTACTTTTGTAGGATCCCAAACTGAGAGTAGATCAATTCTAATTGTTGGGCCCTAAAAATGGCTTGCTCCTCACAATAAACCCCAGACATGGAGACATCCTTGGAGATCTCAGGTATCAAACACTTCAAGAACTACTCAAGATGGTACTCCGGAGGGATTTCGGCTTTAATGAGCCTCTTCCTCCATCTCCATTCCTGAATATGATCAGAAATGTGAGTTTCCCTATCCTGACGAAAAGTGGCCAGAAGTTCGGTTTTGGCATCATACCGGACAGGCAACTAAAAATGATTTAAGAAAATATTCGCTAAGTCAGCGAATGACGTAAAGCTACCCCCAGGAAACTCTATATACCATTTGGCCACATTACCAGTCAAGGTGCGTTGAAATAATCTCAACCTAACCGAGTCATCGATCAGGGAGTTCGATGAGCACCATAAGTGGAACGTGGTTACATGGTCGCCTAGGTCCTCACCACTCTTCCCTTCGAATTTTAGAATGTTCGAAGGGAGTTTGGTTGGGACCAGAGGCCAGGCTGGATTGTACTTGATTGGATTGTTAGTTAACTTAGTGAGATCTGGCAAGTTCAACGTTGCCAGAAACGGAAGTCTAGGAGGAGCTTGGGGATTCCACCCTGACTGGGCAGAACTCCCAAAGCTCTGAAAAGATTGGCCTGGATTTTGGAAGGCACCAGGCTGACCGAAGTAACTAGTAGAACCCGCTGAACCAAAAGGCAATCCTTGTGATCCAACAAAACTCAGAGTTTGACCAACTCCGACCGTATATCCACCATACCCAGCAAAGTTTTCTCCTAAAGGATTATAAGGAGTTGATAACCCCTAATATGGATTCCAAGCCGAAGCTAAGGGAGGAATATTTTTGAATGAACTAACTATGGTATACAACCTATTCCTATATTGGCCAAAAAATGGATTCCCAGTTCCGGCACTACTAAGCCCAGGGTTATTCCAACCTTGGAAAGGATTGCTGCTTTGTCCTACAGAAGAAAAAGGCATAGATCCTATCGTTGGGTTGGAATGTGGTATATGACCACTTCCAAATGGAAAACCTTGGAACGAAGTCGATCCACTCATCATAGATGTGGCAGCCCCGAACGGAGCTTAAGGAATGCCCTGTGAATGGGCGCCAAATGGGAAGAATCCAGAACCAAAAGCATTGGTTTGGGAATTTCCACTCGTGGATGGAATGGAGGTAGACCCAACAAAATATGTGCTAGAAAAAGATCCTAATAAAGAGACGGAGGGGATGGAAATAGTTCCTACCCCTTGTACAGATATGGGAGTCTGTACAATCATAGCACTTGTAGAAGCCATGCTTCCAGTAGTGGTCATCGAAGGTAAGCGCGTAGCGTAACCTGGACTTGACGGTCTATGCGTCAGATTCCCAACATATTGTAATACGTGTGGATGACTAGATGGTAGAGGAGAATTCGGAGCCGCTAACGACTCTGAAAGTTCTTCTACCTCGATGTTATTCTCTGCTTGTAAGCGAACTCGACAAAGAACTGGAGTGTTCCTCTCTTGTTCTGTAGAAGTACCAGGCCTTGCTTGAGTACTAATGCCTCCAAGAGGAGGATCAATCCCCGATGCGTCAATTGTCGTGGGACGAAACCCATCGGTATTATTACCTCTGCGCCTTCTCGGAGAAGGCTCTAAACTCGGTGGTGAAGGACCACGAAGTCTTCGAGACCGTCTAGGAGATCGGTCAACCACTTTGAATATCTTGTTTAATATTTAACTAAAGACTCAAAAAATTGAAAGCTAGGCCAACTAAGAGCACAGAGCACCCACTATAAAGTCCCTAAAGATACAACCATTCAAACAAATTCCAAGTATTTCCACTCCAGGTGATTAGGACCGGACTGATCCAGATTTAAACAGGAACGCAACCAATTACAGAGATAACCATATACACAAATATGCAGCGGAAATAATACTTCATTTCATTAATGGAAAATACTGAAATATGCTTACAATCAGAAATGGAAATAAACTAGCTAGGGCGATGGTAGCTATCTCTGAGAAGAGATGTGTGGGCTACATGCCTCTGAACTGACTTACAATGAGGCTCGAAGGCCTATTTGTTGTTGAGAAACAATGAAAAACCCTTAACATTCCAAAACCTAACCCTAGGAGATGAAACGCCAAACTGTGGGCCCCGTTTGGGGGTAAGTTGGTACACCAACTTCCCGGGGTCGTAACTTTAGCATATGATCTCCGTTTGACGCGTACAATAGCTCATTAGAAAGATCTATTCGAGCACTATCATTGTTGGAACGGCAACACAGGTCCATGTTCCATGGACCCGTGTTGCCCCTGGAACCCCAAAAAACGTCGTTTAGGGCCTCAAAACGGCTCCGGAAGTTCAGGACCCGAAAAACTGCTAAAAATAGTAAGTTGTGCTACAATTAAGGAAACTGAAAATGCTGAGAAAGACAATGGTGGGGGTCCATGTGGACTTGGCAAGTGGCCACCAATATCCACCTAGATCATTCCTCCCCCCTTAGGAAGCAATGGTCCCCATTGCGTTGAGCTCCCCCATGAGATGAGGAAACTTCTGCTGAACCTGTTCCCTGGTGAACCACTTGCCCTGCTAAAGGAGTTGGCCTGCTTTGACAACTCGGTACAGTTGGATATTCTGTTGGCGAGTGTTCTTGATCTGTGTGTCCATGATCCGATCAGTTGCAGCTTGTTCCATGCAATCTGGATTTAATTCTGTGGGTTGGAGCTGTTCTGCAATGTCAGATGTGTCTAGTAATGGTGGAAAGTATGGCCGCAGGCGATCTACATTGAACACTGGGTGCAGGCCAAGGAATGGGGGAATGCTGAGCTCAAATCCATTATCTCCCATAGCCTTAGTAATGGTGTAAGGACCATATCGGAGTGGTCTTAATTTCCGATAGGCCCCAGTAAGGCGTTCCTTTTGCAAATGCAACCAGACTTTGTCGCCCACCTGAAAATTGTGTGGCACCCGATGTTGATCATGTCGCTGCTTGTACTTGGCATTTGATTTCTCAAGAATGTCATGGACCTGCTGGCGAATATGTTGGATGCGCTCAATGAAGCTGGTGGCCTTATCTGTTTCGGACTGGACATGAGCTGAATTCATGTGAGTAGCTGCAAGTGGCATGGCCACATCAATGGGGCATAGTGGCTGGAATCCCAAACCCACCTGAAAAGGGCTATGGCCAGTGGAGCTGTGGAGAGCTCGGTTGTAGCTGTGCTGAACATAGGGGAGGCTCTCGTCCCATGTGCGTGGATGCTTTGAGTTATACATGCGCAGAATGTGCACAATCATCCTATTGACAACCTCTGTCTGGCCATCAGTTTGAGGATGGAAGGCTGTGGACTTCGTGAGTTTGGTGTCCAGCATTGACCAGAGACTGGACCAAAATGTGCTGAGAAACCGACTGTCCCGATCTGAGATGATAGACTGTGGGATCCCAAAGTGCACCCACACTCGTTCGAAGAAGAGTTTAGCAGTGGCTTCTGCTGTGATATTCTTCTTGCAGGCCATCATAATGACCATCTTTGAGAACCTGTCGACGACCACAAAAACACAGTCATCTCCATGCTTAGTGGAAGGAAGGCCTGACATGTAATCCATGGAGATGGATTCCCAAGGTCGGTTAGGGGTAGGCAACGGGGTATAGAGGCCTTGCTTCTTAATGGTCGGTTTGGAAATGGCACAGGCAGTACATGATTGAATGTACTTCCCAACATCCTATCGAAGATTCGGCCAATAGAAATAATTTTGCAGTACTGCCATTATTTTCTCGACCCCGAAATGCCCAGCAGCCCGACTGTAGTGTGCTTCCCAAATCATCTTGGCACGCTCGCTTGAAGGAACACAGAGGTGACTGAGGTGGCATAATAGGGCATCCTGGAGGTGA
>APFE031750599.1:7660-18064 GCA_000404065.3 Pinus taeda
CGAGTGTAAGTGTAAAAAGGGCTACTTTTGAAATTTCCTTTTATTGATGATTATTTTTCATTGTCTACCTCAAAGCTCTTCTCACCCTTTTAAGATTTTGCGGTTTCCCACAGGTGATCTAAAGACTGAGCAACATGCAGATCAAGATCCACATATGACCACTTTCTTGACGTTCTTGTGCTGAAAAACCTCCCGAGTTGTGGAGCCTTCGCCGCCTCCAATGATGAAAACACTTTTCAGGCTGAAATCACAAATCGTAATTACAACTTACAAACACGACACGGACATCTTTGCCGACATTTAAAAAAAAATTAATAGGAAACCTCTGAAAACTTCATTGTTGTCGATGTGGTGTAACTAGGGTTAAACTTTCTCAATTCATTTTCATTTTCAATGTTATAATCTCTTTGAACTGTTCTGCACTCACTATTTCCCAATCGCACGATGTTCTCTTGTAGGGTTCACATGATCTTTAGATATTTTACTTACCCATGGTGTTTTAGATCATCTGCCAAGTCTGGCATCAAACTTTCAATTTCATGTTCAATGGTGTTTCTTTCCACACAGAGATGCATAGGAAACCTCTGAAAACTTCATTGTTGTCGATGTGGTGTAACTAGGGTAAATCCTTGTGGCCTGAGTTTCAAGCACTTAAGCACTTAGAGAGTCGAACCCATGACCTCTAGGACACAACCCGTAACCTCTCCTACTTGGGAGACAGATGTTGCATATGGCTTATGACTACTAACCCTTGAGGCTAATGGCATTGTCTTTTTTAACTTATGGAGGGTACACTCACAATTCCTAGATCGCATATTGTTTTCTTCTTGACTTCCTCTTATCTTGGCACATTCCAGAAACTTTGTTTATCTATGATTTTTTTATGATGTTTTTTATCATCTGCATGTGTAGGTTATGTCGGCTCATACTTTGTATTTGTCTATCTTCTTCTTGCAACTGTGGAGCTTGGTTGGGCAGTTTTTATTTTATCAATGGCATTCCTGGCATTTCTATATCTTGCCAATTTTCTACTGGTTTATTTCTGGTAACTTGTCCCTATCCTCTGCTTTTTATGGATGTCAGTGGTCACTGTCTCCATTCTTTGATTTTTATGAATATTATTACTCGTAACTTGTCTCTGTTCATTTTTCTTACTGTTATTTGGGAGGAGAAAGTATCATTGGATTACCATTTGCCTGAAGTAAGATTAAGCCATTCTCTAGCAAAAGAATTTGTTATGGTATTGTAACTTTGTTCTTTGACCTTAGAAAGTATGAAGAAACCTCCCTTTTTTATTGTTTTCAATCTTCTTCCAAATATATTTGATGGTGACGTGTTCAGTACAATTTTATTTTTCTTATTCTTTAATTTAACTACCAACAGGTTTTGATAGGATGTGATGGGGTGAACTCAATTGTTTCTAAATGGTTGGGCTATCAGCCTGCCAAATTCCTGGGAAGGTCTACAAGGCGCGGATTGTCTACCTATCCTGAAGGGCATGACTTCATTCCAAAATTATATATCAATCTACAACATGGTATGATGAGAGCTGGGTACATTCCAATCAATGACACACATGTTTTCTGGTTCTTAAATAGAAAATCACGTCTCCAAGGTATTCTGATATGCTATTCCATCTGGCCCTCCAGTAACATCCAAATTTGAATCAAAATTTTCATTCACTAATTGCACAAGAACCCAAGCTTATCATACAAGAAGCATTGGATTTGCTTAGAGATTTTCCAGAGGAGTATCATGATATTGTGAAGAGAACACTGCCAGACACACCTAGTTTGACTCCTGTCAGAGGCCGGTGTCCATGGGCAGTGTTATTTGGGACATTGTCAAAAGGAACAGTCACCATCGCTGGAGATGCAATTCATGGAATGACTCCTTATATTGGACAAGGTCGATGTTCAACAGTGGAGGATGCAGTTGTTCTTGTCAGATGCTTAGCAGAAGGGCTGAATGGAAAATTGATTACTTCCGCAAACGAAGAAAGAAAGAGGATTGAGCAAGCATTGAAGAAATATATAGAGGAGAGAAGATGGAGAGTGTTTATGTTGATGACTAAATCTTACATAATAGGATTATCGCAACCAGGATCAGGAAAATTTGCTAAATTTCTTAGAGAGAAAATCATGACAAAGGTGCCTGGTGATGCTCTGAGCCATGCGGAATATGATTGTGGGGGGCTTTTTGATACCATGAAATAAGTTTGAAACTTGAGAGTTATGGTTACGGTTCTAACGTACATTATGTATGCATTTGCAATGGTATATTTCTGCAGCACAAGTATTCAACAAAAAATTTATTGGTGTTCACCAAATAATGTAATGTATATCTTGAGTAAAACAAGATTGAAGTGGATAGTGACACATATATTCTTCTATTTTTTCAAAATTGGTGAACTTTCAATCAAATTCTCTGTGAGAAAAATGCAAGCTTCAATTCTAATTGCCTTCTGAAGCAAAATCTGTACTTATTGCCTAATACACTATTGATCGTTCAAATGACATGTGTGGTTCAACAGACGTGGTTCCTTATACTGCTCACATTCCGTCCTTCGCCGACACATGGGGATGGGTTATGGTACCGCCTGCTTCTTTACCCTAATTTTGTTTCTTCATTTAGGTGAAATCTCATGGTTAACAACAGCTTTAACATCATGTAATTGAAAGCATGCATGCATCTAATCATCCACTTACAATAGACGCCGAAGAAATCGATGGCAGAATAGAGCAGAGAATCAAAGGCGAATTGCGGTATCTGGATGGAGAAACTTTCATGGCGGCGTTGACATTGAATAAGAGTGTCCGCACTTCATAAGTATCTGTCATGGAAACTTTCTGCAAATTTCTTTACAAATTCCAGGATTGTTGACAGGCCTGTCGATGATACTTTTCAGGTTGTGTAGTGGTGTGAGAAGAAACACCACTAGCGCATGGGGCAATCACTATATTATCGGCATCTATATATTACATAAAATATTTTTGTTTCTGTAAAGGTTTGTTGTTTTAGCCTCTGGTTTCTTTTTAAAAATTGTTATTATTCGTATGACCTGCTGTGGTGGCGGCTAGAGGGGCGGATTCCCCTTTCCCGTGAGTCTGCTCTTGTTAAAATCATAGGAACTTAGTATACCCGACTTGAAGGTGGTTGGTTATGCTCTTGGTGTTATAGTGGCAGCTATGAGGTTTAATCCTGGGTCTCCCCTAGATTAGGCTTGACAGTTACCGATTCACCATGTGGTTAAAAAAATTGTTATTATTCAATAATGTGAAGCATGCTTTGTCAATGCAAATGGTGTATATGAGATTTTCATGTTAAAAAGGTTCTCCAATGATAGTGAGTTCATGTTGACCTCATTTCTATAAGTTTCGTGCTCTATGATGTTACTTTTTTTTTGGGGGTTTTCTTTGAAGCTTTTGATTATCCTAAATTATTGGTTTTCCCACTCGCTCATTTGTGCCAGCGTAATTGCATATATTTTGTTGTTTGCAAACATCATTTTTTTTATTATTGTCAAGATTATAAGAAATTTCAGTTATTCGGCACTTTTGATGCATTAAAAAACATTTTTATGGGATCTAAATCTAAAGCAAATTTGCTCCTCTGTTTGCAGATAAGAATCATAAGTTGCAGGCGCCTGGCATCTTGACAGAAAATTCAACAGATCCAAGTGTAAGTGCAAAGAGGGCTACTTTTGAAATTTCCTTTTATTGATGATTATTTTTCATTGTCTACCTCAAAGCTCTTCTCACCATTTTAAGATTTTGCAGTTTCCCACAGGTGGTCTAAAGACTGAGCAACATGCAGATCAAGATCCACATATGACCACTTTCTTGATGTTCTTGTGCCGAAAAACCTCCCGAGCTGTGGAGCCTTCGCCGCCTCCAATGATGAAAACACTTTTCAGGCTGAAATCACAAATCGTAATTACAACTTACAAACACGACACGGACATCTTTGCCGACATTTAAAAAATAATTAATAGGAAACCTCTGAAAACTTTATTGTTGTCGATGTGGTGTAACTAGGGTAAAGCCCTATGGCCTGAGTTTCAAGCACTTAAGCACTTAGAGAGTCGAACCCATGACCTCTGGGACACAACCCGTAACCTCTCCTACCTGGGAGACAGATGTTGCATCTGGCTTATGACTACTAACCCTTGAGGCTAATGGCATTATCTTTTTTAACTTATGGAGGGTACACTCACGATTCCTAGATCGCATATTGTTTTCTTCTTGACTTCCTCTTATCTTGGCACATTCCGGAAACTTTGCTTATCTATGATTTTTTTATGATGTTTTTGATCATGTGCATGTGTAGGTTATGTTGGTTCATACTTTGTATTTGTCTATCTTCTTCTTGCAACTATGGAGCTTGGTTGGGCAGTTTTTATTTTATCAATGGCATTCCTAGCATTCCTATATCTTGCCAATTTTCTACTGGTTTATGCAGGTCACTTTCATTGGTTTTCTTGTACTATAAAGGTTATTTCTGGTAACTTGTCCCTATCCTCTGCTTTTTATGGATGTCAGTGGTCACTATCTCCATTCCTTGATTTTTATGAATGCTATTACTGGTAACTTGTCTCTGTTCATTTTTCTTACTGTTATTTGGGAGGAGAAAGTATCATTGGATTACCATTTGCCTGAAGTAAGATTAAGCCATTCTCTAGTAAAAGGATTTGTTATGGTATTGTAACTTTGTTCTTTGACCTTAGAAAGTATGAAGAGACCTTCCTTTTTTTTATTTTTTTCAATCTTCTTCCAAATATATTTGATGGTGACGTGTTCAGTACAATTTTATTTTTCTTATTCTTTAATTTAACTACCAACATATTTTGATAGGATGTGATGGGGTGAACTCAATTGTTTCTAAATGGTTGGGCTATCAGCGCGCCAAATTCCTGGGAAGGTCTACAAGGCGCGGATTGTCTACCTACCCTGAAGGGCATGACTTCATTCCAAAATTATATATCAATCTACAACATGGTATGAGAGCTAGGTACATTCCAATGAATGACACACACATTTTCTGGTTCTTAAATAGAAAATCACGTCTCCAAGGTATTCTGATATGCTATTCCATCTAGCCCTCCAGTAACATCCAAATTTGAATCAAAATTTTCATTCACTAACAATATGTTGCTCAACAGACTCAGAAATTGCACAAGAACCCAAGCTTATCATACAAGAAGCATTGTATTTGCTTAGAGATTTTCCAGAGGAGTATCATGATATTGTGAAGAGAACACTGCCAGACACACCTAGTTTGACTCCTCTCAGAGGCCAGTGTCCATGGGCACTATTATTTGGGACATTGTCAAAAGGAACAGTCACCATCGCTGGAGATGCAATGCATGGAATGACTCCTTATATTGGACAAGGTGGATGTTCAACACTGGAGGATGCAGTTGTTCTTGTCAGATGCTTAGCAGAAGGGCTGAATGGAAAATTGATTATTTCTGCAAACGAAGAAAGAAAGGGGATTGAGCAAGCATTGAAGAAATATGTAGAGGAGAGAAGATGGAGAGTGTTTATGTTGATGACTAAATCTTACATAACAAGATTATCGCAACCAGGATCAGGAAACGTACATTGTGTATGCATTTGCAATGGTATATTTCTGCAGCACAAGTATTCAACAAAAAATTTATTGGTGTTCACCAAATAATGTGTATCTTGAGTAAAACAAGATTGAAGTGGATAGCAGCACATATATTCTTCTATTTTGTCAAAATTGGTGAACTTTCAATCAAATTCTCTGTGAGAAAAATGCAAGCTTCAATTCTAATTGCCTTCTGAAGCAAAATCTGTACTTATTGCCTAATACACTGACAGAGAGATGTACTAAAGGATTTCTAAGGGTAAGTTGCCTATTCATCTCAGATTTATATTTTTTCATATACAGGGCTGTAATGAAGTTTCCTGTCCATTTGTTTCTTTTGAAGATTGTGTGACACAGCCAATTGTCATTAGGATGGAAAACTGGATATTAAACTGGATATTGATGGCACAGTTGAGAATACTTTGGGAATGACACTAATTCTTAATGACTACATGCATTCCCCGAATGAGTTCCATATACTTTGGTCAAAAAAGCACTTTCAAGTAGAAGAATAGCAACTAGATTCTTTTAATGTCTTGAAAAAAACCAATGGATGCAACTTTGTGAGAGAAAAATGGCATTGCCATAGTAATATAAATCATAGCAGAGATCTTCTTCATATATATATAACGAGTATATACTATATAGATTTATTTATCTCAATAATAACTTGAGATTCTTGAGTTATGACAAAAGAGTAAAATATTTAAAATAGAGCATGGACTATAGAAATTTATCTGAATGATAACTTGAGATTCTTATACGATTTCAATGTATGTAAATGAAAAATTAATAGATCAATTTAATCTTAATTTTGACGGATTCGATTACTTATTCTTCCCCACTCTATGCTATTCTTCCCCACTCTATGCCTTACGGCGTTTCCTTTGCAACATAAGGTGCAAATGCTAGTTATACATTTTATATTATATTTACAGAAATAATATTAAAGAAATTATTATTATTATTATCTAATTTTAAGGTCAAGGCCAAGTCAAGCACAATATTCGTATATGAGACCCTCTTGTTTGTGAGATAAGGGACCCACCTCTGGGCAATGATTTGACTGCTAAGTCTAATAAAGCATACATACTCTACCGTCTATGGTTTTGAACTTGTGACCTCTTAATAGAAAACACTTGATCTTAACCATTAAACCTACTTATAAAATATACTTTAAAACATGGATGTGTATCGACTAATTTATAAAACTAGTACGTATTCAATTAATTTATAGAACCAAGAGAACGGAAAGGCTATATAATTTTTGATATGGCATAAAACGACCTCCGTATGTGTAATGGTAGTGTTGAGATGATGGCGTTTTCCCTCCATCTCAATGATATCCTTCATTTTTGGATGACTATACTGATAATGGTGCCGATGATGCTAGTTTCCACTACAATGCCAAAATCTGCCATAACTTAAAACTAAAAGCAAATAAAGGGTGAATGCAGGGGAGCAGAAAAGGGTTCCGATATAGTAAGCGAAAGTGAGAAATGTAGGTGATTGATGTTATCAGTAAATATGAGATGAAGAGAAGAATGCAGGTGGCCCATGTGATGATTCAGTTACTCATCCTTCTGAAAATGTTCTTCCCATTAAGTTATTCTAAAAGCAATAGTGCATGAGTGGGCCTTATTTTGTCTCACCTGTGGGAAAAAGTTGCATTCATTGTATGTAACCTGAATTGAAATTCAAAATTATAACACAGTGATTATAAATTTGTTTCGTTGAGTGTGTCATGGGTGGTGTTTGTTTTTTATTTTTATATTTTATTCTAAATCTTATAATAATGTATATTTTGGAATAAGATTTTATAGAATTTTAATTTAGTTATTATTAGGTAAATGATAAAGATTTAGCGTTTTTTTCAACTGGAGAAATAATATATAGAGCAGCTCTCAGTTGTATATAAAGATTAGGCCACCAGATATAATGGCAGAGATTTAACCTATACAAAATATTTTAGAATATATATAAGTTAAATGTTGAGATTAAAATATATATAAACTAACAGAACCACATTTACTAATGTAGTTGATATATATGAAACACATCAACAACCACATTTACCAATGTGGTTGATATAGGCTCATAGACATATATCCACCACCCTCCACATTAATAATTGTTAAGTGTATTTTGTTAAAAGCTAACTATTTCTCATTATTAATAACTATATAAATAATTGCCATAATTTTATTAATAATCACTCCAGATTTGGATATTAATATAATATTAGTTATACATAATTTTTTAAATATTATAGTATATTAAAATTAATATAATACACATATAACATAATAAATAACATTAACTATTTGATTATCATTAATGATGTATATTCCTTTTATGTTTTAATAATTATTATTATATTATTAAATAAATTGTCAAAATATTTTATATATTACTTGAAGTAAATATATATATAAACTATATATTAAGCTAAAATTATTATTTACTTGGAAACAAAATATAACAATTTATTATAATTTAAAATAAATGAAGAAGAGATATATAATAATATATAAATGAATAAAAAATATTATTAAATTTAAACTTTAGGGTTTAAACATTTATATAATAAACTCTAGGATTTATGAATTCATGATGCTTTTAATCACTTGTGTTTTAAATATTGATCCCAAGATATTAATAACTCATAGGAATTAATATTTTAAACTGAACAGATTAATAAACCAAAGAGATTAAATTATAAACCCAAGGAATTATTAATATTCTAAACTGAAGCGACTAATAAATCCAAGGGTTTAATATTTTAAACCTAATGAACTAGTAAACCCAAGGGATAATATTATTAATCTAAAGGATCAAGAAACCGAATGAATCAATATTAAAAACACCTAGGATTAATAAACGCTAACAATGAACATTTTAAACTCAAGAGATTAATAACCTTAGGAATTGATATTTTAAACTCAAAATATTAATAAAACTAAGGGATTCAATTAAAAACCCAAGGAATTATTAATATTATAAACACGGGAACTAATAAACATTAATGTTTAATATTATTAACCCAAGGGATAAATATTAAAAACCTAATCGATCAACAAACCCAAGGGATCAATATGAAAAATATAAGAGATTTATAAGTCGAGGAATTAATATTTTAAACCCAAGGGATTGATATTTTAAACCCAAGGAATTGATAAACCCACATGATTATTAGTATCATGAACCCAAGGGATTAATAATCCCTAGGCATTATTTTTTTTCTCTAAGTTAAGTTAATCTATTGATATATAACAAAAATGTATAGAGAGGACTAAGCCTCAGCAAAGTTTAACATAGTGTTTCAGAATATATCTGGGCTACCACAACATCGGGGAAACCAGTCCACAAAAACAAAAAAACCAGAAGGGGTATTAGTCCTTGAGACCGAAAACAACAAAAAAACCATTGATGCTTTTCCATGACAAAAGATCTAGAAAAAATATCAGATTCCAGCAGAAACTAACATAACAAAAAGACCAGACAAAAGACACCTGGCATCCACGTCATATTATTTGAATTCATCCGGGATGGATTCCTCAACAATTAGGCACACCCAGTCATCCGCCTCCTCCGTCAACACTTTGCCATGTGGCCCACCTCCACCGCCATGTGGCTCATCCGTCGGATGGACGTCGCCATGTCTACCAGCCGCCACCTGCAGAGCTAACTGGTCATAACTGATTCCACCTGGGGAGTGCGTGGCTGCAGAGCTACCACCCTTAGCATGCTAACTGCCACCAATATTCTTGCCATGCAAAGAAAAATTACCTTCGTCCGGCAAGTTCTTTCCTATGTCTCTACCATTACCGCGTCTAAGAGCTTCCTCTTGCCGCAAGTCAGAATTTTCCACCTGAGAAGTAGGATGTTCATTGTCTTTTGTGAAAAGGATGGAGATTATAGCAGTAATTACTGGCCTATTCAGGGCGCTACAAAATCTAAATTGGGTTGACTCGGGAGCAAGATGAAGGGGCAAAGGAAAACTAGCAGAGTGAACTGCAAAATCACCGTGATTTGCACCTGAAGACCAAGCATGAACCCAACCACTTCGACTACTAGGATATCTGCGCGAACCATATCTCTGGGGATGATGTAGTTCAGGGGAGAGAGAGGAGGCTCGAGGCTCAATGTGCATATCAGTCTGAGGGTGGGAACTACCTCCCCGAGTTCCTCCTCTTCGACTTCGCATGTGATGTCGCACCATATTGGAATTTCTAGCTGAGAGATCAGAGGGAGCGATGACAGAGGGAATGATGACAGAGGGAGCGCTGGCAGAGGGATTGCAAGGGGGAGCAGGGTCGGGCTGGGCAATGGTTAGATAGTAGAAACTGGAATGGGAATGGTGATGCCCATTTCCAAAATCAACGCAGCAAACTAACCAGCAGCGATGCCCAGTTACTGTGCGGGAGCTGGGTTTAGAAGCTTGGAGTTGGCAATTGCAGTGGAGTAGGAGAGAAGGAGAGACAATGAGCCGAGGGGAATCCATGTCCGAGCAGTTAATAACTCTTTCTTGATTCGAGCTTGCATTAAATGTCGCCTGCAGTGTGTCAAGAGAATGGCTTAGGGTGGTATGGGGAGAGGTGCCATTAGCCAAGTGGCCCATCTTCTCACCGCCATTCTTCATAATTTTCGTATAGTCACTGTATGTCACCCGCATCTAGGTAACCCTAAGCATTATTAATATTATAAACTCAACCATATTAGTAAATGTGGTTGAAAATTTCCAATAAATGTTAATGGTATAAATATAATATTAATCATAAAATTGATATT
>APFE031750599.1:43088-58095 GCA_000404065.3 Pinus taeda
ATTTTTATTAAAATATTTTATTGATAACTTACATTGAATATTTGTTTATATACAACATTAAAATGTGTTTGTTTTTTTTTGTAAGATATATGAAGTTGATATCGACATAAATTAGTTAACATAGATCTTCAAATAGTTTATTTAAATCTCTTGTTGAAATATCTTTAAAAAGTATAAGATTTAAACATCTTATTTTTTTTTTTATTTCTATTGGTTTTTATTATAATGAGATTAATTTTCTATTAAGAACATAATTTATTTTATTTTTTATTTTTAAACGAGAAGGGACTCACAAACAAACCTATACATCCCTTGATACTAAGATGTAGAATAAACCTCTAACTAAATAATTAAAATATTTATTAATAGTTAACCCATTTTCAATAAAACAAAAATCATTTTTCTAAAGTAAAAATCAACCATACAAAATGAATTTAAAGTAAAAAATCATCGCATTTAAATTTATTTAAAGTTAAAAACTCATCGCATTTAAATTTATAGTGATTATTTATTTTCATAAAGTAAAAGGCATCCATACAAAATGTATTTGAAGTTTAAACTCATCCCATCTAAATTTATAGTAATTATTTTGATTAATGTTTTCCATTGAAACAAACTATATTTAAACCTTGAAACATTATCATATCTAATAGTGTTTGAAATGTTTATGAATGTGTACTTTTCAGTTGCAAATGGAATTCTTTAGGAAAGAATATATTTTTATGATAATCATTATTCACTTTTGTTATTTGATAAATTTTTAAATATTATTTGTTTATTTATGTATTTAATAAATGTTTATTTAGTTTAATTTATGTGGTATTTTATAATGTTAATGTTTTTTTTGTCAGTCAAAGTTCAATCATTATATTAACATCAAAGTGCAAAGTACAAAATGCATCTCAACAGGTCTTTTTCTCTCAATCCAACCATATTTGTTGAGATTTGGACTTGGAGGATAACATGAGCTACCTGCTTCATGCATTATTTTTGGACGACCTAGGAGCCATGACATACATACTATAAACAAAAAGAGGAACATAACAAAAAGCAACATATTAAGGAGGGGAGTTGGGGGTATTATAGATGGAGTTGCGAAATAGCCAGCATATTCGTGCATATGAAAATCAATATGCTCCACCCTCGCTTGCAAAGGTTGTCGTTGGTGCGCCTTTACTGGCATCGTAGATTATCCAATTGGTCCATGATTTCACTTTGGCCAAATTGAAAGTCATTGACGAAACATACTAGCTCGTTACGATCATCATACCTTTGGTTGCTAAGGTTGTCCATGTTGACTTAAATGTTCTGGATTCTAGCAGCGATAGACTCAAGCATCGATGGATCAACCACATGCCCTAGGGATGCATCAAATTTCTCCTTTGTCTCACGGCTACCTGACAAACCCGACAAGGTGTCATTTTCCTGGTCTGATTGGTATGCTTGTCGTGGATTACCATCCCCATGGCATGGTCTCCCTAATGGTGAGGCATCACGGTGTACCCAAAACACGTGAAAGGGCAATGAATGCAAACGCCCTCCCGATCTCACACAACAACAAAAACCAATGTAACTTCTACCACTTCCCCCAAAGAGAATTGAGAGGATATCCTACACTGGTCGTCAATGTAATAAATTCTCCATACCCAGGCAAAGAGGGATGAGGATTCCTCAACACATGATCCAAACTTAAACAGGAACACAAGAACTTACATATATAATCATAAGCACAGAGATGCAGCAGAAAAACACTTCATTTCATTAATAGAAAAATACTTAAATATGCTTACAAACATAATGGAAATAAGATAGCTCAGGCAATGGTAGCTTATCTCTGAGAAGAAATGTGGCGGCTACATGCCTTTGAACTCTGTTACAATGAGGCTCAAGGGCCTATTTATTATTAGAAAACATGAGAAAATAAAAAACAACCAAAACCCTAACCCAGGAGATGTAACACCAAGAGCTTGTGGGCCTTCTTGGGTTTAGTTGGGCAGCCAACTTCCTCAGGTCATAACTTGGTCATATTATCTCTATTTGGTGTGTACGGTACCTTGTTGAAAAAGTCTCTCTGAGTACTACAAGTTTCATCGTAGGCCCTTTCATATGGCTACGGGCCTGTCGCAGACCTCAAGAAACATTCTTTAGGGGATCAAAACTGCTCCATAAGTTTAGGACCTCAAAAACTGCTAAAAATAGTAAATGTTGAAATGAACAGGGAAACAGATGAAACTGGCTAGGGGGTCTAGGTGGAATAGGCATGTGGCCACCAATATCCACCTAGATCAAAACAGGGCTTTGGAAGTTTAACACAGCATCCTGCCACCTCTTCTACATTTGTCTCTATGTATTTCCTCCAGCTATTCGAGCCCTTTCTAATCGTAATTCCCCAAAGGGGCCCTCAGAAACCAAAGTATTATTGCAGGTTCCCCATGAGTTCCTCACCGCTAATGAACTAGAAGGTGATAATCGAGTAGTGCTTGGCCAAGGTCTGTCAACCCTGGCTCTTCTCCTCTCCCCTGCACTGCATCGCACAAACGAACTAGGCTGACGAGAATTCCAATAGGTTCATTCTCCTTGGATGTTCCAAGGTCCCAAGGATCATCTAACACTACCAACACACCCCACACTACGCACCAATTATTGGCTTATCTACCTCTACCCTAAAGCCTAGACCTTGGCGAGGCATGCGAGAGCTCCACAATGCTTAACGGACTTCACAACACTACCATATCCCACCGCAACCAAGCAACGTGTAACCAGTTCCAAGGAAGTGATTTAATAGCCATCGTCGTGGGTGCCAACCTCGCATGTTGGAACTTGCTATCACATCTATTAAACATGGGGGTGGGGCACACGTGGAGGCCAAATAGGCTCTACCACAGCCTCCTCCACCACTTATCTAGCAACGAAGGCACCCTCGTCGGGGATCTGAAGGTTTGTATCTACAAGATATTGGAGAGTGTGAAGGTCTCCTTGATCTACGTCTCCTTTGCTTCTCAAATCCCTCTAGGAAGAGGTGAAGTCCTTATGGTTACTTATGGATTCTCAGTTTTTCAAGTTGTGTATATACAGAAGATGTGTGCGTATACAGAAGTTGTGCATATACAGTAGATGTGCGCATATACAAAAGTTGTCTATATATGGAGGTTATCGTATATGCGTATTACGAAAGTTGTAGACTATTTTTATGTATGCACAACTTTTGTATATGGTTGCAAACTGTTTTTATGTAGGTATAACTTCTGTAAATGTACATATACAAAAGTTGCACATATACGGAAGTTATGCGCATATACGGAAGCTTCACAGATATGGAAGATATATAAAGAAGTTTCGCATATGCAGAATTTGTGCAGAACTTCAACCTCTATATAGGCGCAACTTCTGTATATGCACATCTATATATGTGCATATCTTGCGTATATCCATAAATAGATATGCATATATATGGAAGTTGCACATATACATAAATTGTACATATACGAAAATTGTACATATATGGAGGTTGCATATATACAGTGACTGAAGTTACGCATAAATTATATATATACACATCTTCCATATATGCACAACTTATGTATATGTGCATATACCGTAAATGTTCAACTTCCATATGTGTGCATATATAGAAGTTACACATATAAATAGTTGTGCACAACTTCAACCTATGTACATACAATATAGCCTTCGCATATGCACAACTTCTGTATATACATATATGAATGTTTTGGATATAAAAAAGATATGTGATGCGAAAGGTGTGCATATCTTTCGTATATGAATAACTTTTTTATATGCACATATTTTTCGTATATACGTTTATTTTGTATATGTGAATTTATTCTGTATATGTGCAACTTTTGTATATGCACATATTTTTCATATATACGTTTATTTCGTATATGTGAATTTCTTTTGTATATGTGTATATTTGTAAGTTTCACATATACAATAGATGTGCATATACGGAAGATATGTGTATATACAGAAGCTATGCATATATAAAAGATATGCACATATACGGAAGTTGTGCATATATGGAGACTGTCATATATGCATTTTATGAAAGTTGTGCACTTCTATATATGTGCAACTTATGTGTGTGTGCATATACGAAAGATATGTGCATATACAAAAGTTGGACATATATAGAATTTGCGCATATAGAGAAGATATGAATATCTTATGTATATGTGCATATTTTTCGTATATATGAATATATTATTTATATGCACAATTTTCGTCTTTTGGGCTTGCAAAAGGTGTAAAATGAGTATTATAAAGATAGGATTTGTAAATTCTAGAAGACTTGAAGTCTTGGACGTTCAAACCTAGGGCTTGTAGATAAAATGTTAGCTTCGATGTTTCTGTTGAAAGAAGAAACCCTAGTTCATGCAAGGAAGGAATGGCATCATGTTGATGATGAGGACGAGGAGGAGAACCATATATATGCATATACGGAAGTTGTCCATATATAGAAGATGTGCGCATATAGGAATTTTATGCATATACATAAAATGTTCACATATACGGAAGTTGTGCATATACAAAAGATGTGCGCATATACGGAAGTTGTGTATATATGGAGGTTATCATATATTCATATTACGGAAGTTGCAGACTGTTTTATGTATACATAACTTTTGTATATGGTTGCAAACTATTTTTATGTATGCACAACTTCTGTGTATATGTGCACATACTGAAGTTGCACAATGGAAGCTATGCGCATATAAAGAAGTTTCACATATATGGAAGATATATAGAGAAGTTGTGCATGTACAGAAGATATGTGCATATACAGAAGTTGTGCATAACTTCAACCTCTATATAGGCGCAACTTCTGTATATGCAAATCTTCTGTATATGTGCATATCTTATGTATATGCAATAGATATGCATATATACAGAAGTTGCACTTATACAAAAATTGCACATATATGAAAATTGTACATATATGGAGGTTGCATATATACAGTGACTGAAGTGACACATAAATGATCTATATACACATCTTCCATATATGCACAACTTCAATAAATGTACATCCATAGCCTTCATATATGCACAACTTCCGTATATACATATATGAATGTTTTACATATACAAAAGATTTGTGATGCAAAATATGTGCATATCTTTCTTATATGTGTAACTTTTGTATATGCACATATTTTTCTTATATACGGTTATTTTGCATATGTGAATTTCTTTTTTATATATGCATATTTGGAAGTTGCACATATATAATATATATGCATATAAAGTAGATGTGCATATACGAAATATATGTGTATATACATAAGTTACGCATATACAAAAGATATGCACATATACAAAAGTTGTGCATATATGGAGACTGTCGTATATGCATGTTACAAAAGTTGCGCAGTTCTGTATATGCGCAACTTATGTGTATGCGCATATACAAAAGTTGCGCATATACGAAAGATATGTGTATATACAGAAGTTACACATATACAGAAGATATGCACATATACATAATATATTCACATATACAGAATTTGTGCATATGGAACATATGCATATCTTACATATATGTGCAATTTTCCATATGTGTGCATATATTATTTATATGCGCAATTTTTGTATTTTAGAATTGAAAAAGGTGTAAAATGAGTATTACAAAAATAAGATTTGTGAATTCTAGAAGACTTGAAGTGTTATATACCTAGGGGGGATAATATGGGCTACCAAGGGAGGTACCCAAGGTAATAAATAATGGGATGGACCATAGTAATAGATAAGGTGGTTAGCCCATATCATGTAAGGGACCACAAGTAGTTAGTAATAATGTAATGGGCCCATGGTATTAGTGGATGGTATGAGGGAACCATGGTAATGATTCATGGTATTGCATGTATGAGGCCTATATAGAGGCTAGAGACTCCACATGGAGAATGTCAAGAAATATAGTGAAGGAATTGTCAAGGGTTATTGTATGAACAGGCATATGGCTTGTTGAGTGTTCTCCTTCCTTAAGGAGTGAATGTATGGTGTTGCCCTACCATAAGGGTTTGATCAATAAAGAATCATTTCATATTATTTCTGGGTTTATTTGCATTGTCGTATATTTTCATATCAGATTTATAATATTTTTGGGGCCCATTACATTATTACTAACTACTTGTGGTCCCTTACATGATATGGGTTAACCACCTTATTTATTACTATGGCACATCCCATTATTTATTACCTTGGGTACCTCCCTTGGTACCCCATATTATCCCCCCTAGGTATATAACATGAAGTCTTCGATGTGAAAACCTAGGAGATAAAACCTTAGACCTGATGTTTCTGTTGAAAGAAGAAACCCTAGTTCATGCAAGGAAGGAGTGGCATCGTATTGATGATGAGGAAAAGGAAGAGAACACATATCTATATTTAGAATGTGGTGATTCTTAAACCCCACATTGGAGTCTCTAAAATCATAATTCATATTAGTTTTGTCCTCGTCATGATTTTCATGGATTACCTTGTCACCATCGAGAAGCATTTCTTACAACAACTTTGTCAAACCTTCTTTCAAACCTTCCATGTCTAACTTCAAACCATCCATCTTAGCTTCCAAGACATCCTTCAAACCTTCCATGTCTAGTTTTAATCCATCCATGTCATCTTTGTTTACTCTTGGTGAGAATGAAATTTGTTACAGTTGGTCCCGTAAATTTGATATATCATGTTGCAATTCTTCTTCGTGCATCATAGTAAAGGTTTCTGATGGATTAATGGGTGTAGAATTTTTTTGTTTTGGAGGAATTTTAGAACCAAATACTTATATATGTTCTTCAATATTCCCTTTCAATCACTTCAAACTGATTTTTCAAAGAAAACTTATGACAAAATGTAAACAATACACACCCTTTTATTTGATTTTCTTTGGAGCTCAATATTGGAATTATTGTATCTCTATAATTTCGAATTTCCATGGTCTGATATTGATTCCTATTTCATCCCTATGAATCTTGTTTACAATTCTACAAGTCAGAGAAATGTTGGATTATTCAATATAGAATTATGCCAGATATCCCATGATGGCTTGACTATGAACTGGTTCAGTACAATGAAGTTTTATGTGATGCCACATGTCCCTATTTCAACATTCAAAACTAAAATTACTATAGCAAAGACTAAAGTCAATGCACTTTTAACTAGTTCTTACAAATTCAAATCTAATTCCTAAAACGAAAGTTATGATCATTTTCCCAAGGTCGCCTGTTTGAGATGGAATTCTGGAGACTGCAAAAACCCTAACTTCTACAGAATCATATATCAAAAAATATAGAGAACCAAAATCTGAAATTTATACAAGAATTTCACCAATACTTCAGCTCCACATGGTCGAAATTTCAACTTCTAAAGCAGCATATACATAAAGTTATGGCAAAAATTCCAATATTACCTATTTGAAGATGTGAAACCCTATAATACAAAGCTTTGATACCAAATTTTATGCAACTAGCTCAGAAAAAAGATAGATAAACAACTTAAAAATCATCCTCTTTGAGGGGGAAATATCCTTTACATTAAATAAATGAACAATTCTTGGATGATTCAAATGATAAGACCACCTTGGTATATATAGGAGTCTAAGGGGTCACAATATAATTAGAGCCTACATAACAATAATAATGTAACGACACAACAATAACAATAGTGGGCTTCTATGGGGCACAATAGTAACAACATGGGGGATACATGGGAACACAAATAAAAATAGGGGGATACACTAATAACAATAAGGGGAATACACTAGTATTATAGGGACCTAACACTTCGGTTCTTTTAATTCAATACAAATAATGATGATTTTCAACTAACCATAACCTCTCATCTGTGAGGGGTTTTTCGAAGAAGGAAATACCATTGGAAATCTATTTAGGAGATCTATGCAACCATTCTATTGGTATACTATTCTGAACAACATAACTTCGTCAAAAATTAAAACAACTTCAAGCACCTAAATCTTCATGTAATGAGATTTTATGAAAGATCCAAGTGTCATATCACTTCATAAAGAGACATGTTGCTATTGTCTCACACATTCCCTTTGAAATCAATGACTTCTTGTTGTCATCAATGGAAACACTATGTGCAACACAAAGCCCTAGTTGATACCCAATTCTTAGGAAATCTATCACCTGAAAATAGGTCCAACTACACACCTAACATATTCCTTACATATACGCCCTATATCAACATATATAAGATCATAAATATGCATGGATACGTCTATATGTTCCACCAGGACAAATAAAACCATTTTCTATGATACCATGTTAAAATTATGGGAACGAAATATAATTACTAAGAGATATTAAATAAAACAACAAATAACAAATTATAAACACAAAATTTATCTTGGAAAACCCTAATATATGGAAAAACTAGCTAAAAAAATATTGTATTAATATCACTTTAGATAAAACCCAGGTAGGTGATTCTTCATCGCTTGCATCACTTTCACATTGCAATGAAGTACTCCCAAGAATTTAAAGATAACATTACATGTAATCCACGGGTAATCAAAATTGTTTTCCCTAAACCACCATTGTTTGACCAAGCAAGTCTCATTCTTTCATTGAGTCGAATTTACATAATATAATAATGAAAAATAATGTATATCTTGAAAAACACATATATCACCTTTAAAATGATATTTAAACATTGTTGCATTGTCCTTAGAAGAGAGACACTAGAATAATACACAAAGATAAGTGACGATATAATAGGTGAAGATGATGTCAAATTATAATGGAAGGTTACATATTAGAATGATTTGGAAAAACATGCAACTATCCCTCAAGTGAAATTAAGGATGATTCCACTTAAAGTGAAGATACTTAACCATTGAAAAAATATTGACATAAATGAGAATTGAAGAGTTCTTTGGATTGGAATAAAAATAGAGAAATGAATTAGAAAAATGGGCCATAGCTAATAAATAAAGTGGTTAACTCTCATTATACAAGGGACCATGAGTAGTTAGGGTTTTGGCTCTCCTCCTCGTCCTGATCCTCAACATGATGCCATTCCTTCCTTGCATGAACTAGGGTTTCTTATTTCAACAAAACATCAAATCTAAGGTTTTATCTACAAGCCCTAGGTTTTCAAATCCAAGACTTCAAGTCTTCTAGAATTGACAAATCATATTTTTATAATAGTCATTTTATGCTTTTTTCAAGTCTAAAAGATGGAAATTGCGCATATAAATAATATATGCGCATATATAGGAAATATGCACATTACGAAAGTTGGGGATATACAAAAGATATGCATATTTTCCGTATATGCTCAAATTATGTATATGTGAATATATTATGTATATGTGCATATGTTTTGTATATATGCAACTTATGTATATGTACATATCTTCAGTATATGTGCATACACATAATTTGCGCATATACAAAAGTGCACAACTTTTGTAACAGGCATATACGACAGTCTCCATATATGCACAAGTTCCATATATGCTCATATCTTCTATAGATGCGTAACTTATGTATATATGCACATCTATTGTATATGTGTAACTTCCAAATATGTGCATATACAAAAGTTACACATATATGAAAGATATGCACATATTTTGCATTGCATATCTTTTATATATGCACAACATTCATATATGTATATATGGAAGTTGTGCATATACGAAGGCTATGTATGTACGTAGGTTGAAGTTGTTCACAACTATGTATATGTGTAACTTTTGTATATGCACACATATGGAAGTTGAACATGTACAATAGATGCACATATACAGAAGTTGTGCATTTATGGAAGATGCGTATATAGATAATTTATGCATAATTTCAGTTACTCTATATATGCAACCTCCATATATGTACAATTTTCATATATGTGCAATTTCTGTATATGTGCAACTTCCGTATATATGCATATCTATTTATGCATATATGCAAGATATGCACATATACGGAAGTTGTGCATATATAAAAGTGGCGCATATATAGAGGTTGAAGTTCTGCACAACTTCTGTATATGCACAACTTCTCTATATATCTTCCATATATGTGAAACTTCTGTATATGCACATAGGTTCCATATATGTGCAACTTCAGTATATGCACATATACAAAAGTTGTGCATAATAAAAACAGTCTGCAGCCATACACAAAAGTTGTGCATACATAAAACCAGTCTGCGACTTCTATAATATGCATATACAATAACCTCCATATATACACAACTTCCATATATACACACATCTTGTGTATATGTACAACTTCTGTATATGCTCACATCTTTTGTATATGCACAACTTTTGTATATTTGCATATATGGTTCTCCTCCTTGTCCTCATCATCAACATGATGCCATTCATTCCTTGCATGAACTAGGGTTTCTTCTTTCAACAGAAACATCAGATCTAAGGTTTTATCTACAAGCCCTAGGTTTTCACATCCAAGGCTTCAAGTCTTCTAGAATTTACAAATCTTATTTTTATAATACTCATTTTACACCTTTTGCAAGTCCAAAAGATGGAAATTCCGCATATAAACAATATATACACATATACGGAAAATATGCACATATACGGAAGTTGGTCATATATGGAAGATATGCATATCTTCCGTATATGCGCAAATTTTGTATATTTGAATATATTATGTATATGTGCATATCTTTTGTATATGTGCAACTTATATATATGCACATATCTTACGTATATGTGCAACTTTTGTATATGCACATACACATAAGTTGTACATATACAGAAGTGCACAACTTTCGTAACATGCATATACCACAGTCTCCATATATGCACAGCTTCCGTATATGCACATATCTTCTGTAGATACATAACTTATGTATATATGCATATCTTCTGTATATGCACATCTACTGTATATGCACATCTATTGTATATGCACAACTTCCAAATGTGCACATATGCAGAAGAAATTCACATATACAAAATAAAAACATATCTGAAAAATATGTGCATATACAAAATTTACGCATATAAGAAAGATATGCACATCTTTTGCATCACATATCTTTTTTATATGCACAACATTCATATATCTATATATGGAAGTTGTGCATATACGAAAGCTATGTATGTACATAGGTTGAAGTTGTGCACAATTATTTATAGGTGTAACTTATGCATATGCACACATATGGAAGTTTAACATGTATGGTAGATACACATATACAGAAGTTGTGCATATATAGATAATTTATGTGTAACTTTGGTCACTGTATACATGCAATCTCCATATATGTAGAATTTTTGTTATGCACAATTTCTGTATATGTGCAACTTTTGTATATATGGATATATATTTATGCATATACGCAAGATATGCACATATACAGAAGATGTGCATACACAGAAGTTGTGTCTATATAGAGGTTGAAGTTATACACAACTTCTGTATATGCACATATCTTATCTATATGCACAACTTCTCTATATATCTTCCATATATGTGAAACTTTCATCTATGTGCATAACTTCCATATATGTGAAAAACTTCATTATATGCACATATACTAAAGTTGTGCATACATAAAAACAATCGACAACCATATAGAGAAGTTTTGCATACATAAAAATAGTCTGCAACTTTCGTAATACACATATACGATAATCTCCATATATACACAACTTTTGTATATGCGTACATCTTCTGTATATGCACAACTTCTGTATATGCGCACATATTTTATATATGCACAACTTTCGTATATGCGCATATATGGTTCTCCTTGTCCTCATCATCAACATGATGTCATTCCTTCCTTGCATGAACTAGGGTTTCTTCTTTCAACAGAAACATTAGATCTAAGGTTTTATCTACAAGCCCTAAGTTTTCACATCCAAGACTTCAAGTATTTTATAATTTACAAACCCTATTTTTATAATACTCATTTTACACAATTCAAGATCTATGTTATAGAATATTCGCCTATACATAAGCCATGTACTGAAGTTGTGCATATATGGAAACTATATTCCATACATGCACACTTCCATATATATATGTGTGTGTGTGCATATACAAAATATGGACATATGCGGAATATGACTTATATATATGTGTGGCCTCTATATATGCACATAGTAAAGGAAACATGCACATACAGAAGATGGTTTCCATATATGCACATAGATATGGAAACCATCTCTCATATATGCATGCTTCCATATCTATGTGCATATACAAAATATGGCTTCCATATATATATATATGAAAGAGTGAATATATAGAAGATAGCTTCCGTATATGCGCAACTTCTGTATATGCACAACTTATGTATATACACATATATATATGGAAACGTTCATTTATGGAATACACTTTTTGTTTATTCGCAACTTTTGTATATGCACAACTTTATATTTTGACATAAATATGGAAGCATGCATATACGGAAGATGACTTCCATATCTATGTGCATATATAGAAGTTTCACATATACGAAAGCAATATTTCATATATGCATAATTTCATATCTATGTTATATAGGATACACATATATTGAAGTTGCACATATACGGAAGCTATCTTCCGTATATGCATGCTTCCATATATATATATATATATACACACAAAATCTGTACATATACATAAGGTGACTTCTTTATATGTGTGGCTTATGTATATGCACATATGTATGCAAGTGTACATACATGGAAGGTGACCTTGTTAATCTAGGTTGTCATTGATGTCAATATAAAAGTGTTTGTGATGGAAAATTCTTTAATACATGATGTTTTCTATTGATGCCCATTGATTTTAATACTGCTCATGGAGGATCCAAGGATTGAATACTGACGTAATAGAAATAGTGGAACCAAAGGAGGAAATCCATCGAAAGTCGAGGAAAGCCAAAGAGTAAGAGGAAGAAGTCATTGAAAGCCAGCAAGAGAAGAAAAGCAAGTTATCGGAGCAAGAGAAGCAGGTTATTGCATATGCCCGAGGGTAAGTACTATCGGAAGAACAAATAGGAACATTACGTCGGAGGAGTAGAGTTATCGGAAGAGGAGCCATAACGGAGGCCATCACTTTATCACGCGATATCCATTGGATATAAGAGGCCATCAAATCTACAGTTTGCGAAATCTCAACTAGCACACATTTTAAAAATAGGCTTAACCGCCGTAATCGACTGTGATCTAAGAGTTTGAATATGAGATCAATGGTTAGGAGCGAGTGTGGGGCTTCAACCAAGACCAAGAAATACATACTCTCCTACCCCCACAGTTGATGTTCATTGTTGGATCTGCCAGCCACCGCACAAAATCTCCGATTGCAAATTGAGTTGTAGATCTGATTACTCCATTACAGCTCGCCCTATTGCAATATCACATCCATTGTATCAGAACCTTCACATCGCAAGTTTTAAAAGGATGTAACATTAAAATGTTGATTGCGATATAATATGAAGACTCGACAGCTCCATTAAAATACACCTTTATGTAGTATCGCGTCTGGGTATCGGAAGTTACACAAATCATAAAGAGTTGTCACCCTGAACCGCTGGTTGTGATAAACCCCCAAACCACCGATTGCGATAGCATTGCAGACCCTTTGCACCATTATAGCATGGCTTAATTAAATACCACATTCACAGTAATTGCAAAGTTGAAAGGAATGTCAAACTGTCGATTGTGATAGAGTTGTGGACCCGACGGACTTATTAAAAATAGTTTATTAAATATCACATCCGCCACAGGGTGATATGTGAATATTGGTGTTATTGAATGTTTTGATTGCGAGATTCTTTGTGAAGTTGCGATCGTGGGATTAAGCCATGACGTGACGTGTGGGGACCTCTATTAATGTGGATTTTCATGAAGGTTTTGATTCTGGGGTTAAGGTGATGACGTGGTAGGCCCTTCGATATATTTTAATATACCACGCACAAGTTGGCCCCTCCACCTTTTAATGTGTCGTTTCGTTTATTGGAATAACTCATATATATATATATATATATACAAGTTGAAATGCTTCACTTGAGTTAGGTGAATCAAGCATCTATCATAGAGAACAAGGAAAGTTCACAACTCATGAACTTAAAGAAATAGAGGAAGTCGAAGGCTGAGCGAAGAAGTAAGCTAAATACAAAACAAGAGGGCAATCTTTTGACCTGATTCATCTTGGAAGGATTGGACCCGAAGTGAAGCCATAGCATAGACAATGACCTATTGCAAATATCTTATTGAAAAACATTAGCAGATCTTGGAGACTTTATTGAAGATCATGATGCATTGTTGAGATCATCATGCAAAATTTGTTGGACAATATTGTGAAGACTCCTTCATATGAAGACAGGTTGTCATTGATGATGTAGCATGGAGACTACAGTGAAACTGTAGATTGACATAATTCAGCGAAGAAGATTTTGGGAAGTAGAGAATTAATATCAAGACATATCTAGAGAAAATATAGCAGTGGGTTGGAGCCCAAAGGGTTGGTGCCCTGATGGTTGGAGCCTCGAATAAATCCAAGGTTGGTGCCTTGACAAGATAGGGTCGAAGCCCTAGAGGTCGGAGCCTCATCAAAACCAAGTTGGAGCTTGAAACACATTTATATTGTATTTATTATTTTACTCAATAAAATTATACTTATACATTTCTCTATTTAAATTGTGAAGAATTAAACTGGTAATAATAACAATTGAAAGGAAATACTGATTCACCCCCTGTTACACTGAAATTTGTCACCATGGTTATCTGCAGTTAAATAGCCATGTTGTCCTCCTTGTCAAGCCTCAAACCTTTGCTCTTCATGTCAAACTTCAAAAAAGAGAGAAAGTCACTTTAAAACATGTTTATCTCTGGGTACGCAGGTTCTCTCTACTGTACCTACGTGTACGCACTCCAAAAACACTGTACCTGCGTATTCATATGCTCTGTAAGCTAAAGGTTGGGTGCGTACCCCTGTAAAGGTCAAAAGGCGCGAGTTTCATCTCTAAAAAGTTACTTGTGGTCACTTCTAGA
>APFE031750599.1:65891-91297 GCA_000404065.3 Pinus taeda
GTTGGGTTTTTCTATGTAAGGTAATCTACATGTAAAAACTATTTAAACATGAATTAACTGCTTCTGCCTAAGTATTTCATGATGAGGGAGAATGAAATGGATATGAGGGAGATCAAATGATAGGAAGAGAGTGAAGGAGAATATGATCATGAAAGGAACATAGTTACAATGTAATGAACCCAGTGACTATGTTAAACAAGAAACACCATGTGAAAAACAAAACCTTGTGTTTTTGGGGTTGCTGTAGGGTTTCTTCCTCACATCATGGTCCCAAAGGGAGGAGGTGAGGCCGAGACACATGTTGGAAACCTTGTGGATCTTTTCTTTTCTAACATGCTAATTGAACGAAATCATAAATGAATCAAACTGAAACACAACTAATCTACTCTACACTACTATAATGAGACTGCAACTACTTAAACAAATAAACAGTTAAACAATAAACCTCTGTAATGGAAATGTAGCTACTTAAACAAATAAATAGTTAAACCATGAATCATCTAATCTATACTGTGGTGATGCAAATGCAACTACTTAAGCAAATAAACAACTAAACCATGAGGCTTTGCTAGTGCTGTAATGGAAATGAACTACTTAAGAAAATGAATAAGAAACCATGAATCTGTAGTAATGTTGTAATGAATATGCATCTAATTAAGCAAACGAACAGAAAATAGGAATCTATGCTAGCATAACAATACAATAAAGACGAACTTCGGCTATTAGGTTTGGGCCCTAACCCAAGAGCTTCAACCCTCTAAGTTAACTCAGTGCTAGCTCAAAACAAAGCTCATCTTCATTATAAATCAAAAACTGTTACAAGACTTGCAACTTGAAAACAAAGTAGAGTTCTACAGTGAGAAGTCCAAATTCTTTCTAACTCTTGGTAACTATTGGTGACTATTGGTGCCTAAAAATTTGAGGTCCTAAGCCTCTCTACTTATACATCTGAAGCCTCCAATGAGTTCCTTAAAAATTAGGGAGGCACAACTCCTAATTCAATGGTAAACTCGTGCTTTCCCTTTCACTAGCTCGACTACCTTCTAGTAGAGAGGCTTGGCTACTAACTCAAGATAAACTCGTACTTTCACTTGCTTTCCTGCCTTCTAGTACTCCTGATTTGTATGTTTGCACCTTCACTTTCTTGGTTGCCTTCTAGTACTCCCGATTTGGGTTTTTTACACCTTCACTTGCTTGGCTGCCTTCTAAAAGGGGGGTTGTTTGTACTTTCAGCTGATGGAGGGATATTCGAATGGAGGGGTAGTAAATGAGGAGGATTTACCTCCTGTAATTCCTCTCCCTTGTCCCATTCAATTTTTTAGCAATGTCTTTAACATTTTACCATAATCCCTTTCTTTTATCTTTTAACCCTACATTTTCCTTACTTTTATCGTTTATTCCTGCATTACATGCGCATTAGACCACAAAGCAAAATATCCAGCTCTACCCATCTCATAAACAAAATATAATCAAAAGTATGCAATAAGTTGTGAGAATAGTTGGTTTTACTAAGCTAGGAGGTGAATTAATGTCAATTAAGGCCCATATAATTACTCAATGATAAGGCTCATCATCACCCCCCTACTTTAAGTGTTGCTCATCCTCTAAGCAACTTAGTGGCTTTGGTAGCCTCTCTGACATCTCATGCTTCCATTGTGGTCTCTATTTCTTGTTTATATAATCTTTCTTTCCCTTCTACTTCTTCCCACTGATATTCTCTGATCTTCAAGCTATGCGGCAGTATTTTCCATCTCCTTATGCAAGCATGTATATTATCATTTCTTGGCAGCCTAAACATGCCCTCAAAATGTGAAATTTCTTTCCCTCGAGCAGCAAGATATCGAGGTTCCAGCTGATAATTATTTATAATTAGACTATGGGTGCTGAGTAGCCCCATGTGATTTGATTGTTCAACTACTTCTCTATCCCTGAAGCCACTTAGCTCTTTTGTTTCTTCATGTTCTTTCTTGTTCTGAAATGTAGAGAGGTTTGCCTCCTTCCTTTCCTTTTTTTCTTGACTGATGTGCTGAGAACAGTGACGGAAGTTGTTGCCTTCTACTCAAGGACCTCTTAGCTGTTTTGTTTCTTCATGTTCTTTCTTGTTCTAAAATGTAGAGAGGTTTTCCTCCTTCCTTTCCTTTTTTTCTTGACTGGTGTGCTGAGAACAGTGATGGAAGTTGTTGCCTTCTACTCAGGGACCTCTCGAGACACCCTAGGTGACTCCTCCTTTTGTTCTTCCCCTTCTGTTAAAATGCCTTCTTCCTCTCTATTTTTTCTTTCTCATCTCTATCAGTTCCTTGCTTCATCTCCTCCTCTGTTTTAATGCCTTCTTTCTCATCTGTTTTAGCATCATCCTCTGTATTAGTTTCTTCTTCATCCATATCATCCTCATCTAGCTCAATATCTTATTCTTCCTGTTTTGCCTCCTCCTTACTGATAGAAGGACTAACATCATAGATGAGGGTTTTGACGTTATTCTCTACTGGTAAGTCTCGGAAGACTCACAAGGTTATAGGGATTTTGAGGTTTTGGACGGCATCCTCAATGAGGATTCTGGTCAACCCATGGTGAACTAACTATTTGGAATTTCCTATTTTTTCTTTGCTGCTGGAGTCCAGGAGTGATTGCATCAGAAAATAGGGTATGTGAGTCTTTGGTGAACTGGTGTTTCTACCCCAAATCTTAATTCTTCAAGCTCTCTAAAATTGTAGCTATAAACAACATTATATCTACCCTCACATGAGATATACTTGATGAGCATATTGCTTGTGAGGCTTGTTACACTGAAATTTGTCACCATGGCTATCTGCAGTTAATATGGCTCCATCAATAGCCATATTGTCCTCCTTGTCAAGCCTCAAACCTTTTCTCTTCATGTCAAACTTCAAAAAGAGAGAAAGTCACTTAAAAACATGTTTAGCTCTGGGTACGCAGGTTCTCTCTACCTTGCCTGCGTGTACGCATCCCAAGCTCATTGTACCTGCGTACTTGTATGCTCTGTAAGCCAAGGGATGGGTGCGTACTGCTGTAAAGGTCAAAAAGCGCGAGTTTCATCTTAAAAAAGTTACTTGTGGTCACTTCTAGAGCTTTCTAGAAGAGTGTTTGACGTGTATTGAGCGCCTGCAGATGGTTCATGCATCCCTATGATAGAGGAACTTATCCCATCAAGATAGGAGCTACCCCATCCAAAAGAGGGAGTATCCCATTGATGTTGGAACTGAATAACTTCCTCTAGAATACTATAAATACAGGCCTTGGCCCAAAGGAGGGGAGGTTGAAAGCTGAACATTCTAAAGGGTAAATGCTGCTGGAATTAGGACTTCCATTGTTGACTTGTGAGGAGAGATCACTATCCTTCCTTGTTGCCATATTGGGAGTGGGTGAGCTTGTCAAAGTAGAGGAAATCTCTTGTTGGACCCTGGGAGGAGATTGCACAACACCAAGGCTCAGGTTGTAATGGTTCCTTTTTTGTTTCCTTAATACAAATAAGTCCATTCTTCTCAATGATTTGTTGTTAATGAATTATTCATGTACTCCTTGGTCTATGTGATGAATATGCTTTGTTTTATGAAATATTCAGGTGTTATGTAATCGTTTGCCTTGTTAGTGTATGCAGGTCTTAAAGTGAAGGAGGAGCTCATCTGGATCAGCTAAGCTGGACTGCTACAACAAGCGTTGGACCTAAGGTAAGATCGAAAACATTTGAATTCTCATAGAATAATGTGTGTTTAGAGAAGGATTGCTCTTGTTTGGTTTGTTTGTCACTAGAGAGTCCTAGACTCCTAGGGAGGTTAGATTTGTCCGCAAATATAACTCTTTCCGCATGACCCCCCCCCCCCCTTCAGTATTTCCAATAGACCTCCATATATGAATGACCTCTATATATGCAGAACATAGATGACATACATACCTATGTGCATATATAAGTTATGCATATACGAAAGCCATATTCTGTATATTATTGCTTCCATATCTATGTGCATATATAGATGTTTGTGCATATATGAAGGCCATATTCCATATATGCACACTTCCATACATATGTGCATATACAAAAGTCACACATATAAAGAAGGCATCTTATGTATATGTGCAAATTTTGTATATACACACACACACACACATATGGAAGCATGCATATACGGAAGATAGCTTCTGTATATATAGTATGGCTTATGTATATATGTATCTTCTATAACATAGATGTGGAAGTGTCAATATATGAAATATTGCTTCTGTATATACAAAACTTCTATATATGCACATATATATGGAAGTCATCTTCCGTACATGGATGCTTCCATATCTATGTGGATGTTTAGAAGTTGTGCATATACAAAAGTTGTGAATATATGAAAGCCATATTTTGTAAATTCACGCTTCCATATTTATATATATGTGTTTATATACATAAGGAAACTTCTATATATGCATAACATTTGTATATACACTAATATATATATATAATATATTATATATATATATATATAATTATATGTGGAAGTGTGAATATATGGAAGATGGCTTCCATATTATTTATATATTATATATATATTATATGTGTGCATATACAGAAATTGAACATATACAGAAGCTATCTTCTGCATATGCTATCTTCCATTATATATATATATATTATATATATGCACATATACATAAGCCATATTTTGTATATGCGCGTAGATATGGAAGCGTGCATATACGGAAGATGGTTTCCATATCTATGTGCATATGTAGAATCCACACATATAAATAAGTCATCTTTCATATATGTGTAGATTTTGTATATGCACATATATGTATGGAAGCATGCATATATGGAAGATAGCTTCCGTATATGCACAACTTCATTATATGGCTTTTTTATATGTGAATCTTCTATAACATAGGTCTGTAAGTTTTCATATACAGAAGATGGCAACCAAAGGTGATGACACATGATAGTCATTTTTTGCACTTTTAGTGTAACAAACTTGGTTAAAAATTCATGTAAAAAATATAAGACCATGGTCATGGGACACTATTCCAAGATGAATTGTCGGAAAAATATCCTAGTGGGTGTTCAGTCTGTTTATTATAGCTAAGGAAATTGGCAAAGGAAATGGCAAAGGCTTTGGAAAGGAAAAATAACATTTTTGGCACTTTTATTTATAAAAATAATGGAAATTAGGAGAAAATTAAGGTGAAAAGTCACAGGTTGCATGTGAGGAGAAAAATGAAGGAAAATAATGTAAATTGAAGAAAATAGAGGCCTCATTGATAAATAGACTTCTAAGGATCTGTTGGCAAGCTTTTGCTCAAGCTCTTGATAGGTTTTGGTCAAGCTCTATTCTATTCTCTCTCCCTCATACCCTTGGACACTATTGTAGTGGCTACAACCACCCTCCAAAATTTTTCCTATGCTTCGTTTTGGAGCCTCCCTACTAAATTCCTTGCAGCTTCCAAGAGCACTGGATCAAAAGATACTGTCAAGAGAAGCATTGGCGATGTAGTTGAAAAGGTATCAATGAACTTGTAAGTTTATGCAGACACATAGTTGTTCATAGAGAAGGTCATGAAGATAACATGGTAGATCTTCACAGGAAGATTCAAGGAAGATCTAGAAGATTAGCAGGTCTATGTCAACATCCACAAGTCAGACTTATATAATGTTGCATGTAGGTACCCCTCCTTCCCATGTGTGGACATCACTCACTAGATTGTCTCACACACCAATCTCGATATGATGACATTGAATATTGCCAGTGGAACACAACTTGCTACCTTTAGGATGGAAAACTACCATCAAATGTATCACTTACCACAACCCGTGAGTCGCATGGATGCAGTTTTCTATACCCCCAACAACAATGTGAATACTAGAGATATCATGAAGTATTGGGTAAAAGAGTCGTCAAAGTTCAGGTCGACACTCAATCATGTTTACAAGACTAATTCATTCAGAAAGGCTTTATCATCTTTGCATGTTGCTTATACGGTCAATAGAGCACAAAGACTATTGGGGCTAGTGGCTCTCAATGGTGTATGTATGGATGGAACTTTCACTTAATAATATAACTTACCCATCACATTTTCATGCATATGTCGTTATTGTAGTTGGACTATTTTGGTTGCTTTAGCAATGTATATTTTTTAACTTACACATTTGTGTATGAACTATTTTATATGTAATTGTATGAATCATGTTGAAGTCATATTGTTGGATTAACCCGACACTTTGTTTTGTGGACTATTTTGCTTCTAGCCTGTGATGTCATCCCCCTCGTGTGTTCCTTTCAGGTTGTGTACTATTACAGGCTTCTAAGGGACACAATTCCTTTTTCCCTCTATGTGTTAGAACCCCCCATGCATCTCACTTGACTCACTACAAGGTCACACACTTTCTCCCAACCAAAGATATCATACTTACCTCTACACACTACCGCGGTCAAGGCACTACATTACCACCCATTGCTAGGACTCCTACTCCAAACAATTTGAGGTCTAGTTCACACTTCTTACAAGGGGGATCCCCTTGATACGTTGGCGGGTCCAACACCATCAACATACACTTAAGATTTTTCTTGGAGCGCTTTTGACGTGGCAGTGACATGAAAGACATGACATGTCAAGGGAACTGAGTGGAAAGTTTTGATTGGTTCTCAAAGTAAGTTTCCACATGAAAACGTCTGAAGTCTCGGGACTCACGCTGAGATTTGTTTTGTAGTATTTTTTATTTTAATTTTCTCAACTAGGAATATACCAGGCCATGCAAGATTCCTATGGTGTAAGGGATGTAGGTAGCATGCACATGATATTGAAGCCATGATTTGAATTCATAAAAATAAAATAAAATTGGTTGGCATTCCAAAAATCGTCTTGATTTTGTGTGTAATAGGTTATTTGGTTATTTGGGCCTTCGAGTATAAAGAAAGCTAGTGTATTAAAGTTTAAGCTTGGATATACATATAAATTAATAGGTGAGCTACCTATTAAAGTTATTCTCCTCGCACTTGGTCATATGGATGCCATTAAAGCCCCTAGAACTGAAGTACTATATGAAAGTGCATATAGGAAATTCAAATTTTTAAAAAGAATTTGATTTGTATTTTATGAAAAGATGCTAATGTTTTTGACACTTCATTTAACTAACTCATTCACCGATGACAAGTGGTGGGCATGCATGACCTCACTTTGCATGAGATGCTATTTATAGAGTACCCATGAAAACTTGAAGTATTAGGAGAAAAACAAATATGATAATAAGATTTTATAGATGTTTTCCTATATATGCTTCCATATCTACATGTGTGGATTTTAGATATGCATGTTGTTATATTTGTGTGCAATTACAAAATTCACACACATACAAAAGTTTGCTTTCATATATGTGCAATTTAATATAAATGTGTATATAAAAATTGGGAGCCAACATGAGCATTGTAGGTGGGACCTTAACTTACAAACGAAACTATGCTTACGTATAATAATGTTATTAAATATATTGACATTTTCATATGTAGAAATGAAAGTGGATTTCTCTATATTTTCTTGCATATCTATATGCATATATAAAAGTGCTTGCATATACAAATGGCTTCTAACATTGAAATGAGCTAAGTTTGGGGAGTTGTTTTCATCTACTTCTCTTTCTTGCTAGAGACTAACGTAGGGTGAGAGGTATGGTGAAATAAAGCACATGGGTGAATTTCTCATGGGACTTCTTACTCAAAGACAGAGTAAATGCTTTGAGGCATCTCATCCATTGTCGGAGTAGTAAGGAGTGTTGGTGTCAACCTATTGGCTTGATGGAGGGCCTCTAATGCATCCTGTTAGGTGTACCCAACCATATGCCACCTCTAAACGTATCATCCCTGTCCAACATGTATCCTGATTGAGACCTAAGACCATATTCCCCATTCGTCCTTTCCTCTTTCCCATGGATGATCCTCAACTATTCTTGTCACTATAAACTTGATAGACTATAAAGGATAATTGAATTACCTTCTACTTGCTTTTCCTGAGCTCTGACAAGTCTTTCTTGTGACTCAATCAACCTGTTATTGTGTACATTACAACCTATGATCTCTGCCTTCAAAATTCTCAATGTATCTGTTAAATTAGGAGAATACTCATTTCCTTGCTACTCAGCTAATCTGTAAGAAGAGACATGTGAATTTTAATCCACCATTCTGCTTTTCATCTCTCATCTTTTATCACTTGCAAACATGCCATGTTAGATAAACCAAATATAGACATAATCAAATCATACCTTAGTATGTTTCAGGGGAGGCTATCTTGTCTGCATAATCAATCGAGATCAGCATAATATACGTAATAATAATTGGGGCCTGTATTAATGGACCCGCATCATTAGTGCCTCTAAACACAATATCCCACTCATGTCATGACACTCTATACCAGATCAAAAATTCCTCTTCTTTCAATCTAATTTTCATGTCTTTGAGCATGTTGGGTGTAGTTTTGAGAGGGTAGCTCTTAATTAGGGGTCTGTCTAAAAAACATTGAGCCTATATTTCTCCTCGTGTTGAAGGATACTGAAAACCAAAATTTTAACTCTTTTTACAAAAAGGAATTCTGAAGCCAGACCCCAATTTTTGGAAAGGATTTTTCTGACTTCTGGATTTATATTTTGAAAAACAATCTTATTTCTAGCAAGCAATATTTACCAGTACAGAAAGGAAGGAAGACTCATATTGGCCTTAAGTCTCTCTATCGACCTTTATTTTGGTTTTCATGATGTTCATGGACTAGAGACCGACCTTACCTGCAACAAGGTTAAGGTTGGATGAAAGATCCATTAGCCCAGATCCCAGTTAACAATCCACTAATAAACATAGTCTTTGTTGCATTTGTTAGCCAGAATCCATTAACCAAACCAACTTAGGACCCATTTTTGGTTTTCCTAGTGGCTTAGTGGCCATTGTTCTATTAACCAGACTAGGGAAAGAATGAGAATCTAGATTATGTTAAATAATGATAGATATACACTAACAAGATCTTTCAAGTGATGGAGATCGAGGATAAAAAGTTTGTCAAGATCTAGATGTATAGACCTTCAGAATTTCTTATAAATAGAATTTATTTATGATAATGGAATAGGCCATGAGGATGATATGTAGAGTCCACGTGATCACTCGAGGCCTTGTGGGTAGGCGGATGTTAACATGTCACATAGACCTATGGATGATTTGGCATGTTGCCGTGTCATTAACAAGGCAAACCAATGTGGCAAGGTTGTTTTGCAAAATTGGTACGAAAGCGTTGATGTAGTGATCAACATGGCACCTACCATCGCTAGTAATTTCAGATTTGAAAATATGGAAAATTTCGAAAAGAGACCTTTTTGGATTTTTCCAAAAATAGATGAATCCAAAAAAGAAAAAGTCGGATAGCTGGATAGGTGGGGATTTGCCCCGTGTTGATTGTTAACATTATGGCACGAGGTGCCATGGGTTAGAAACACGACAACACTAAAGTGGAGACCAGGTAGTACTCTTATCAAGGTGTCATGGACTACATAAGCTTTGGATAACAATAGTACAAAAATCCAAGAAATTTAGATGAACAAAACTTTTAGAAATCCCCAAATCCGAATGTCCAAAGAGACAAAAGGGAATCTTATAGAGAACAAATTTAAGAGATTGAGACCATATTTCGAAATAATCACATCGGTTTTACAACCCATGTGGTTACAAGTTTTTTATTGCAATTTTTCATAGAAACCGTTGACAGGAAAACGAGTGCCTAAGCTAGTCAGAAAAATTGAAAGGGAAACTAATTTACTGGGCCAGAAAAAAAGGAAAGAGCCATGGACAAGTTGAGAATGAGAAAATTATAAATCATGCCATATTACTTCAATCCAAAACGCTTTGATGCAGTGGGAACAGAAATAGAGAGACGAACACCGTAACAGACCTCCATGACGACGGACTGAATTGTTTTTCTCAAATCTGTGAACGGGATTCTTATGAGATTTTGAAGGGAACATTGGATGCGGCTGAAAGCACGGGGGATATGGAAAGACGTAGTCTGGATATGTGGTTGGGCAAGACGGCATCCGCCGCTCTTTTCAACTCGAATTTGATATGACAGATCTTGCCAAGGAGTTCAACTCATCTCCGCCCCGTGATGAAGATGTCCCTTTTGTTATTCCCTCAAGGTGCCGGTTCTGCTGAGGTTGTTTGTGCTTCGTCGGTTGCTGTACTCCGTGAGTGGATACACTAGCGGGGCATATCAAAAAAATTGAGTGCTATTGCCCAGATTGAAATCGTTTAAGATCTCAATTCATTTAAATAAAAATAAAATATGCGCGCCCATGCCATTTTGAAATCGAAAACAAGGAGGTTTGAAATGGTAATATGCACGGCAATGCCAGTTTGAAATCGAAAACCGAGGAGGTTTGAAATGGTAAAGGAGGAGGTGGCAATGAATGCTTGTACAAGTTGTATTAACCACATGCATGTGATGAAGTACGAATGATGGAGCGAGAAGCCTGAGCCGTCGAAATTGAAGCTGAACGTCGCCGGAAATATGATGGTTATGTATGGGTGATGGTAGTGTTGAGATGACGGAGTTTTCCCTCCATCTCAATGATACCCTTCATCTTTTGGATGACTACTGATAATGGTGCCGATGATGCTGGTTTCCACTACAATGCCAAAATCTGCCATAACTTCAAACTAAAAGCAAAGAAAGGGTAAATGTAGGGGAGCAGAAAAGGGTTGCCACAAAGTAAGCGAAACTGAGAAATGCATGCAACTGATGATATAAGTAAGTCTGAGCTGAAGAGAGGAATGCAGGCAATTGATGATATAAGTAAATCTGAGATGAAGAGAGGAATGTAGGTGGCCCATGTGATGTTTCGGTCACTCAGCCTTTTGAAAATGTTGTTCCCACTAAGTTATTCTAAAAGCAATAGTGCGTGAGTGGGCCTTAATTTGTCTTAGGGAAAAAGTTCCAATCATTGTATGCAACCTGAATTGAAATTCGAAATTACAACACAATGATTATTAATTTGTTTCGTTGAGTGTGGGTGGTGTTTGATTTTTATTTTTATGTTTTATTTTAAATCTGATAATTGGAATAAGATTTTATAGAATTTAATTTAGTTATTTTAATTATTATTAAGTAAATGATAAAGATTTAGTTTTTTTTTTTAATGGGAGAAATAGTATATAAGAATTAGAACACTAGACATAATGGTAGAGATTTAACCTATACACAATATTTTAGAATATATATAAGTTAAATGTTGAGATTAGAATATATATAAACTAGCAAAACCACATTTACTAATGCTGTTGATATTTGTTAATAGACATAATGGTAGAGATTTAACCTATACACAATATTTTAGAATATATATAAGTTAAATGTTGAGATTAGAATATATATAAACTAGCAAAACCACATTTACTAATGTTGTTGATATATGTTGATAGACTTATATGAAACACATCTACAACCACATTTACCAATGTGGTTGATATATGTGGATAGGCATATATCACCACCCATACATTAATAATTGTTGAGTCATTTTGTTAGAAGCTAATATTTCTCATTTTAATAACTAATAATTATATAGCCATAATTTTTTTTTTATATAATTATTCTTGAGTATTTGTATATTAATATATATTAATTATTAATAATTTTTGCTAATGTATTAATAGCTTTATTTAAACTATAATATAATAGACAAATGAATAATAATAACATTTATATTTAATTACATTATAATATATATTAATAATTTATATTGATCTCCATTATTTGTTGTTATTTTAATTTTATTATTTATTTTTAATATAATTGTCAAATTTTTTTTAATATTTAGTTGAGCATATTAATAATATAAACTATATATTAAGTCTAATGATATATTATTACTGGACAAATATAAAAATTTATATAATTAATTAATATTATATAAGAAGATTTTAATAATAATATCTAATATGTAATGATAAAATATTATATAATTTAAACTTTAAGGTTTAAACTTTCATATAATAAACTTGAGGGTTTATGAATTCCTAACGTTTATTAATCACTTGTGTTTTAAATATTGATCCCAACATATTAATAACTCATATGAATTAATATTTTAAATCTTGGAGATTAATAAACCAAAGGGATTAAATTATAAACCCAAGGGATTATTAATATTATAAAGTGAAGAGACTAATAAACCCAAGGGTTTAATATTATAAATCTAATAATTAGTAAATCCAAGTGATTATATTATTAACCTAAAGGATCAAAGAACCGAATGAATCAATATTAAAAACACCTTGGATTAATAAACCCTAACAATGAACTTTTTAAACTCAAGGGATTAATAAACCCTAGGAATTGATATTTTAAACTCAAAATATTAATAAAACTAAGGGATTCAATTAAAAACCTAACCGATTAACAAACCCAAGGGATCAATATGAAAAATGTAAGAGATTTATAAGCCGAGGAATTAATATTTTAAACCCAAGGAATTGATAAACCCACATGATTATGAATATCATAAACAAGGGATTAATAAACCCTAGGGATTGTTTTTTTTTTTTTTGACAAAATCGGGTACTGATATATTATAAAAACTTTCAGGGACTGAGTCCTATTACATGGATATGACAAACCAAGGCATTAAGGATCCAAAACGGGTTCACAGACCCTTGATCCTCATTGCTACATAAACGGTAACTGAAATGAAAGAGATAACGGCTATATTGTCGGATAAAAGAGCGCGCCAGCCAACAAAATTTACAGTTCATAAGTCCTAGGGGTACTGCTGATTAACTGAGTCGTCCGGGAGGGATTCCTTCCTTGCGCTAGCTCTCGTTGAAGCTTCCGCTTGCATACTTTGAGTAAGAGTCCTGATATGAGCTATAGCTTCCTCAAGGTGGGAGCATCTGTCTTTCAGGGCCTCGATCTCAGCTTTTTGTTTTTCCAACTTCTTCCTCTTTGATCTGCTGTCCGCTTGATAATCATCTTTGAGTTCGTTGAATCGTTTAATGAATATTGCTATCATGAAGGTGTGCGTTTTACAGAGAGTGCACTCGCTGTTCGTAATGATGTTTTCTAAAGGATTGGTCGTTGGCTCCTGAGCGCCTTGCTGATCCTACTGTTCCGCCATTTCGCCACGCTGGAAGGAAAGGCCAGAGAGCTGGTGCTGCAGATGGGGGCGGTTTCTGGAGATGAAGGCGAGAGAGGGGAATAAGGTGAGCTGCAAGGGGAAGTGCAGAGATGATTTGCACAGGGGATGAACCAGAAGGTAGGGGGAGAAACAGGATGACGAGGGAGCAGAGAAAAGAAGGGGGGAGCGCTGTGACAACAAAACAATCAATCTGTTAAAAGGAAAATATACTCTGTAAATAAGATTGCCTGAGTTTACCACTGTTGAGGGGCGTAATCCAAGCTCTAGATGACTGCGCCCTGCTTCATGAGAGACTCTATGCTGAGAGGAGGCGCGTGCCCGGACCTTCGAAGCGTTGAGGAATGGGATTAAGGGGGAAGCCCTGCTGCAATAAATAAAGGGAGGGAGGCAGCTCGAGCGAGAGATCCAGTGCTGAGAGGTCTGATTCATGAGGTGACTGAGAAGCCAGAGAGTGATTTTGTTGCACACGGTGGAGATTCTAGAATGATGACCGTCTGAGCCAAGCCTGAGAATGACGGCTGAGTTTGAATAAAACACGAGATCGAGATTGGGGGAGGTGACATATACTTTCGCAGGGGGAGGATCAGAGAGAGGAGGGACTGATTTGCAGTCGAGGAGATTTGGCAGAGAGTGAGGAGATTTGGGGATGTGCAAAGTTCGAAAAGGTTGGGGTCTGAGGTGGCTCAGAATCTGAAAATATGGAGTGGGATAAGATTTTTTATGGTATTGCTTTGTCATAGGAGGAGTCATTTTCCCTGACTTGGCCAACTGGTCTACTTGCTGCCTTGTTTGCCTGTTCATCTGCCTCTTTGTTGCTGCTCCTTAGCACATGCTTGAAGGTGGTGCCTTCTATGCCTCTTATGTTGTCGATGATCCTAGATTTAATATTGTTCAGGGCTGTTTGCTTGAAGTCCCTCCCCGAAACCATAACAACTATTATAATAGCTGAATCACCCATTATGAGTGGATTTTGAAGGCCAAGTCTCTTCAGGATGGAGGTTCCTACGAGAAGGCTATAGGCCTCGGCTCTATTGTTGGACATTATGCCCAATCCCCACTCGTAAGTCACCATAATTTTGCCTTGATGATCTTTGATGACTCCTCCTGCACCTGCCTGACCCAGATTATTTTTTGAGGCCCCGTCGAACTGAAGGGAGGGCCTCTTTTGGTTTTGAACCCAATCTCTGATTTCTTCATTAGAGCCTCTTAGCTTCCAATCGGTCTTTTTCTGACCTGTGCTTGCTGCTTTGTGGCTCCTTGATTCATAACTGAATTTGCCCATCCATTCCATTTCCTTTGGGTTCCAGGATTCTTGATCTGATTGGACTATTCCATTAGCACTGATGGTCTTAGAGATGAGGGCAATTGATTTTGCAAGGGTGCTAGAGATGCTGGGCTTCTTATTGTTAAAAATGCAATTGTTTCGGGTGATCCAGATTTGCCAACAAAGGGTTGGGGGATGCTGTTCCACAATCTTTTGGCAAGGGTTTTGTTTTTCTTGGGGTAGGGATAGCTGTTCCCCCAATTTTTTTGAAGGAGGGTGATCTGATTGGGCATTTCACCTATACTTAAAAGGCTGGTAATGAGCTTCCAACAATTTCGAGCAAAGGAGCATTCTAGGAAGAGGTGGTTGCTGCTTTCTTCCACTGCTCTACACAGGCAGCATATTGAGGGGCCGAGGATGCCTTTCTTCCTTAGATTTTCCGCTGTAAGAATTTTGCTTTTGATAAGGGTCCAATTAAAAAACTTGATCTTTGGAAGGCATTTAGGATTCCAGGCCACTTTATGGAGAGGCCAGTTATTAGTGGCTGTGGCGTTTTGGAGAATTTTGCATCCTTCTCTGACTGTGTAGTTTCCTCCATTGGGGTCCCACACATACTTATCTTCGAACAGAATGTTGAGGGGAGCTGACCCTGTGAGAGATAGCTTGAGATCAGCCCACTGTTCCCTTAGATTGTTTGGGAGGGGGAGGCGCTTCCATCCGAGCCACCTATTTTGATCCCAAGAGGAAATGTCAAATAGGGACTTGAGATTTTTTGCTTCCATCCACAATTGCAGAGGTCTGAGATTTGGGAGAGCTTCTCTTGCTTCTGAGCCCATTATACGATGAGTCCATATGTTGATGTCTCTTCCACTGCCTGGAGCTCTTGAGATATAACCTTTGAAATGAGGGAGAGTTTTTTTAATAAGTTTCCAGAATGGGGTGCACTGCCTGTCAACGATTGGATCGAGTAGGATGTTGGAGTTGGGGCCGTTCAGGTATTTTCTTTTGATTACCTCTGTCCATCAGGCGCCTTTTCCATTGAGGATTCTCCAAATCAGCTTAAAACCCATGGCCATGTTGGCTAGTCTTGGAATTCTTATTCCTAGCCCTCCTTTTTCGAATGGTAAGATGACCTGGTCCCATTTTACAAGGCTGAATGTTTTGGAGTCCTGCCTTCCTCCCTGCCACAAGAAGCTCCTGATAATTAATTCCATGTGCTTATGAGTGCTAGCCGGGGCGAGAGTGATTGCGAACTCATATATGGGGAGAGCTGAGAGGATGGATTTTATGAGAGTTGTTCTTCCAGCCAGGTTTAGCCAGGACATACCCCAACTCTGAAGTTTCCCTCTCAGCTTCTCTATTAATTTCACCCAAATTTCGGTTTTGACCGATTCCTTTGCTAAAGGAAATCCCAGGTACATGAAATGGCTCCAATTCCTTTGGGCAGGGATGTCCAAGATTGAGGAAATTCTCTGAATAATATGCCTGGGGATGTTCCAGGTATATATCATGCACTTGTTGTTATTGAGCTTTCCTCCAGACACTTGGAGAAAGAGTTCTAACGTTTTCTTGAACCTTCTTTCCATGAGACTGGAAGCTCCTCCAATTAGGAGGATGTCGTCAGCGAAGAGAGAGTGGTTTATCCCCTTGGTTCCACGCACTATGCTGATGCCTATGATTTCTTTTTGCCTACGAAGATTCTCTAGATGTATGCTTAGCGTTTCGGCCATAATGATGTAGAGAAATGGGGAGAGAGGGCAGCCTTGTCTCAGCCCCCTTGAGCTTCTGAAGAAGTTGCTTGGTCTACCGTTAATCAAAGGGGCTGTCCAAGGCAAGGATATACACTCCATGATCCTGCTTATGAAGGTACTGGATACCCCAAATTTCCCAAGGGCTGTCTTAAGGAATTGATGGTTGACTCTATCAAAGGTGTTGGCCATGTCTAGTTTGATAATCATACCCTTTTCCTTTCTATTTATGCTGTTGTGAATTGCCTCTTGGATAAGGATCACGTTATCCGTGATTTGTCTTCTGGGGACGAAGCCTCCTTGGTTCTCAGAGATGAGGGAGGGGAGGAGCTTTTTTAGCCTGTTGGCTAGGATTTTGGTGATGATTTTATAGGAGACATTGCACAGGGAGATTGGGCAGAATCGGTCGAAGGATTGGGGGTTTGGATCCTTGGGGATGAGGGCTAAGTGGGAAGATTTAATGATGTTCTCCATTTTGCACTTAGAGAAGAAATTCTTTACCATTCTAATGAAATCTTTCTTGATGGTTTCCCAATGATTTCTGTAGAATGCCACTGTGAACCCGTCTGGACCCGGTGCCTTGTCCTGCACCATGCTGAAGATCGACCACTCAATTTCCTCTGTCGTGACCCCTTGGTCCAGCTCGTTGTTTTGGTCTGCTGAGATTTTGTTTTCAATTAGGCTGAGGAAATCCACATTATCGTTGGGCTGAGAGTCTGCGGATAGGAGGTCGCTGAAGTGTCTGAACGCAGCCTCTTTTATTTCCTCTTGATCTCTTAGCTCTCTTCCATCTATCATGATTCTCTCTATGTGGTTCGCTGCCCACCTGAGCTTTAGGCTATTGTGAAAAAAAGAAATGTTTTTGTCTCCGGCTTTGAGCCAAAGGCAACGAGACTTTTGTCTCTTCTCTTCTTCTTCCATCCTGTTCTGTTTGTATAATTCTTTGTACATTTCATTCTCTTTAGCCTGGTCTTCCTCTGAATACTGAATTCGCTCCTTTTCCTGACTCCACCTTTCAAGCTGTGATTGGAGATCAATTCTTTTTTTACTTTCCTCTTCAGCGTGATTTCTTGCCCATCGTTTGATGACAGTCCTGAGGGATTTGAGCTTGGCTTCCCAAATGTAGTGGGGCGAGCCAATAATTTCTTTTGCCCACTGCTCCTTGACTAAGTTTCAGAATTCTTCTTTACTGTCCCAAGCCTTATTGTATTTAAAAGGGAGAGGCCCCATGTTCTTTCATTTGTCTAAAGTCAGGGCCACTAGTTTATGATCTGAAATGTAACCTTGGATGATTTTGCTTTAGATATTTGGAAATCTTTCCATTGTTCTTTCTTGAGCGAGAATTCGATCTAGTCTCTCTTTTATATTGTTGTTGCCGGTTCTTTTATTGCTCTAGGTGAATCTCCCGTTATGCGGAGGGATATCCACTAGATTATGGGTTTGGATTATTGCTTCTAGTGAATCTCTTGAGGGATCAGCATAGTAGTTTCCTCCCAATTTCTCGTCAGCATTCCTTATAAGGTTTAAGTCCCCCCCAAGGAAAATGTTCCTTCCTTGAGCTTTCATGAGATCTGATGTTATTGAATCCCAACATGAAGCTTTGTCCTGGTAATGGTTGGGAGCGCATATGTTGTAGATAGAGTATTCCTCTTTTGAGGCTTTATTTTGAATGTCTGTTCTTACCCACCAGCTGTAAGACTTTTTCTCTTTGAGTTCCCATTTGTTTCTATCCCATAGTGTTCCTATGCCTCCTGAGGCGCCAACTGCACTTGTTCCTACGCCTGCATATCTTTTGCTTCTTTTTATGTGATTTTGGAATTCTTGTTCCGTGATTTTGGTCTCCTGAAGTAGGAGAAGGTCTGGTTGTTCAGATTTGAGGAGATCCCGGACTGCATTTGCTTTTAGGGAGGAGCCCATCCCCCTACAATTCCAGGAGACCAAAATCATCATTTACCTTGTTTGGTATATGCCCCGCTTTTCTCCTTCATTTTTTCTCCGCTTCCTTTTGATTTGTCTAGGAATGTGTCCATTGGTTGCTGCATCCCGGTGGCCATCTCTTTTGCTGCGTTTTCATCTCTGATCTCTTTGTTAGAAATTCTACCAACTTTCCTGGGGGGATCTGTGGAGAGGTTGTTTTCCTTTGATTTGTTTCGGGTTTAAGATTCTCTCCAGCTGTGGGGGGGAGAGGGGCTGGGGGAGGGAGAGAGGGGAGGAGATAATGATGGCGGTACCTCTAGGGGAAGGGGGGGGGGATGGAGGGTCCTCTGCGGACAGGGTTTCAAAGGGGTTGGAGTAGGAGGGGAAAGAAGGGACAGAGCCAGAAGGGTGGGAAGGAAGGGAGGGGTTTTCTGGGGGAACTTTTGAGCTTGGACAAGGAGGGGGTTTGGTCTTTTCTTTTTGACTTGCTCCCAAACTCCCTTGGAGGTTTCGATATTGCCTTCAGGAACATTTGTTTTAGATTTGCTACATCTATTAGCGAAATGCCCATATTCATGACATACCTTGCACTTGAAGAGTAGATGCTCGTAGTCCACTTGCTGAATGTGCGTCCACTGGTCGACTTTGAGCTTGATTGCTTCCGGCAGTCCTTTCCCCAGATCTACTTCAACACAGATTCTCTCGCATGCATGCATGTTCTCCTTTGGTTCAGATCTGTCAATGTATTTGCCGGCTGCGTTGCCTATGGCTTTTACTGACTCATCCCCCGAGCAGTGAAGCGGCAAGTGGGGTAGACGGACCCAGATGGGGACAGCATTGGGGACGTCCATTTCTGGGTCGAAGTATGGGGTCCATCTGTTTAAGTAGAGTCCACGGGAATCCATGAAATAGGGGCCGTTCCTGAAGATAAGGTTCCTATCCTCCATTGATTTGAAAAGAAAGGTATAAAATCCTCTGCCAAAAAGCCTCATTGCTATTTTCCCTTGAACCATCGCGTTCCAGTTTCGCTCAACCCATCTCTAGACTGATCTTGGGGAGGGCCACAGTCTCGTGAACTGACCGACCAGGCCTCTTTCTGCTAACGAGATTGTTGCTTTCCTCGGAAGGGAAGGAGGAAGAGATACTTCTGGTATTTCATCTAATTTCTTGATGAACTTGGAGGCTGTAGGTCATATTTTTCCCGCTGCGCTCTCTAGAATTAGAGAGGCAAATATTTTCTCAAAGTCTTTTGAATCCTGAGGCGGGGGATCCATTTCTGCCATTGGGGAGTCAGATCTCAGGAAGAAACTCGCGAGGAGAACCGGGGAGAGGCCCCGGTGCTGGGGGAGGGCAGGAGGCCCAGGAGCTAAGAAGGGGAGGTCAGCAGAGGGAGGGCGCGGGCCTAGCAGCAGCGCTGCCAGGCGCAGGGGCGCAGAGGAGATGTCAGGGATCCTAGGGCGCGCGCAGTGATCGCCAGTCCGCCATCGAGCTTCCGCAAACTAGAAAAAGTTCTTACCAACCCTAGGGATTGTTAATATTATAAACTCAACCATATTAATAAATCTAATATTAATCATAAAATTGATATTCATATTGTTAAATATATAATATTAAAAAGTAATATAATATTGAAAACATAACTATTATAATTAAAAAATATTAATATTGTTATATTATTATTAATTATTATTATTAACAATTATTATCAATATATTAATAATCAATTATAATTTAAAAATATATGTTATTAATAATTGAATTACTATTACTATTATTTGTTAATATTGTTATTTTAATTCTTAGTTTTATTTTTAATATCATTATTGTTCATAGGGGTTATGGATAAAATGATGGTCTCTCTTAAGGAAACTCCTTATATGAAGTCACCAATTGCATTGCCATTGACATGATGAAGATGTAGTACCACCAAGTTTAAAAAAAAATAATAATATCATTATTAATAATTAATTATTAAATTTAATTATTATATATATATAATATATATATATATATATGATTTAATATAATGATGTAATTTATAATAATTTATTAATAAAAATTCATTATATATATAATAATATATATATATATATATATATATATATTTATATATATATATATATATATATATATATATATATATATATATATATATACATATGTTTAATTAATTAAATCCAAGGGATTTATATTAAACTCAAAGATTTATATTGTAAACCCTTGGAATAGTATTACACCCTAGGAATATGAACCTTTAGATTAATAAACTCAATGGATTGATATTATAAACCCAAGGGATCAATACTAAAAACCCAAGGGATTATAAACCTAAGAGAATAATATTACACCCAAGGGATTAATATTATAAACCCAAGGTATATAAACCATAAGGTAAATATTGTAAACCTTAGAATTATCATGGTTGACCATGGTTGATTTTCATATTGAGACAATCACAGTGATAATATGACGTTGCACCATGGTTAACCATGATTTATTTTCATATGCAGAAAATCTCTATCACAATGTAGCATTAGACCATGGTTGATTTTCATATTGAAAAAATCTTTGCCACAATGTGATGTTCGACCATGGTTTTCCATGATTATAAACCAAGGGGATTTATATTGAACCCAAGGATTAATATTATAAACCCTAGGAATAAGAACCCTTAGATTTATAAACCCAAGGGATTGATATTATAAACCCAAGGGAATAATAAACCAAAGGGATTAATACTAAAAAAAGGGATTAAAAACTCTCACGGACTAATAAACCAAAAGGATTAATATTAAACCCAAAGTGTTATAAACCCAAGAGAATAATATTAAACCCAAGGTATATAAACCCCAAGATTAATATTATAAACCCTAAAAGAAACATGGTTGACCATAGTTTACCATGGTTGATCTTCATATTGAGCAATCCATGTCACAATGTGACGTAGGACGATGGGTGACCTTGTTTGACCATTATTGATTCCCATATCAGCACAAATTTTGACACAATGTGATCTTGGACCATGAAAACCCTAGGAATAAGAACCCTTAAGTTAATAAACCCTAGGGATTGACATTATAAATCTAAGGGACTAATAAACCAAAATGATTAATACTAAAATCCAAGCGATTATAAACCCAAGGGAATAATATTAAATCCAAGCGTAATAAATATTATAAACCTAAGGTATATAAACCGAAAGATAAATATTATCAACGCTAAAATAAACATGGTTGGCGATGGTTTACCACGGTTGATTTTTATATTGGGACAATCATTGTCACAAAGTGATGTAGGAAAATGGGTGACCATGTTTGATCGTTATTGATTGCCATATCGACACAATCTTTGTCAAAATGTGATGTTGGACTATGGAAACCATATCAATAATATTATGCCATTTGAATAAGAACCCTTAGATTAATACAAAAATAACATTGAAATTATAAACCCAAGGGACTAATAAGCCTAAAGGATTAATACTAAAAACCCAAGGGATTATAAACTAAAGGGAATAATAGTGGGTAAATATTATAAACCCAAGGTATATAAACCCCAAATAAATATTATAAACCATAAAATAAACATGTTTGACCTTGGTTTACCATGGTTTATTTTCATATTGAAACAATCCTTGTCACAATGTGACATATGACGATGGGCGACCATGTTTAACGATTATTGACCATGGAAACACTATGATTAATATTATATCCTAAGAATAAGAACCCTTAGATTAATAAACCAAAGGTATATAAACCTCAAGATAAATATTATAAACATGGTTGACCATGGTTTACCATGGTTGATTTTCATATTGGGACAAGCGTTGTCACAATGTGATGTAGGACAATGGGTGACCATGTTTGACCATTATTGATTGTCATCTCGACACAATCGTTGTCAGAATGTGACTTTGGACTATGGAAACCCTATGAATAATATTATGCCTGAGGAATAAGAACCCTTAGATTAATAAAAAAAAGGGATTGACATTATAAACCTAAGGGACTAATAAACGAGAAGGATTAATACTAAAACCCAAGTTCTTATAAACCCAAGGGAATAATAGTAGACCCAAGGGATAAATATTATAAACCCAAGGTATATAAACCCTAAGATAATTTTATAAACCATAAAATAAACATAGTAGACCATGGTTTATGATGTTTTATTTTCATATTGAGACAATTATTGTCACAATGCGGCGTATGACAATGGGTGACCATGTTTGACCATTATTTATTTTTATATCGAAACAATATTTGTTACAATGTGACATTGGACCATGAAAACCCTATAATTAATATTATATCCTAGGAATAAGAACCCTTAGATTAATAAACCGAAGGGACTAATAAACCAAAAGGAGTAATACTAAAAACTCAAGGGAATAAAATTAAACACAAGGGATAAATATTATAAACCCAAGGAATATAAACCCAATATAAATATAATAAACATGGGTGACCATGGTTGATTTTCATATTGAGACGACCATTGTCACAATGTGATGTAGGACAATGGGCAACCATGTTTGACCATTATTGATTTCCATATCGACACAATCTTTGTCACAATGTGACATTTGACTTTGGGAATCCTATGAATAATATTATATCCTAGGAATAAGAACCCTTAGATTAACTAACCTAAAGGAATGAAATTATAAACCAAAGGGATTAATACTAAAAAACCAAGGGATTATAAACCCTAGGGAATAATATTAAACTCAAGGGATAAATATTATAACCATAAGGTATATAAACACCAAGATAAATATTATAAACCCTAAAATAGGCATGGCTGACCATGATTGACCATGCTTAATTTCCATATTGAGACAATCCTTGTCACCATGCGGCATTGGATGATGGTTGACCATGTTTGACCATTATTGATTACCATATCGACATAATATTTGTCACAATGCAATGTTGGAACATGGTTGACCAGGGTTGATATTCATATTCATAGAATCTTTGTGACCATGTGAAGTTGGACCATGGTTGGCCATCGTTGATTTCACACAGAATGATTTGTCATGGCTGACCATGGTTGACCATGGTTGATGAAGATTAACCTTCGTTGACCATGGTTTATATCAAACCCTAATATTAAACTAAATATTATAAACTCTAACATCATAACCTCAGTATTGTATAATCCATAAGATTATAAACTCGAATATAAATATATTAAACTATAAGTTTAATATACTAAACCCTATGATTAAGCCCCTAACATTAGTATGAAAAACCCAAGGGATTCATATTATAAAAGCTTGTAATTAATAAACCCTTGGATTAAAAATCTAAACTTTAATATTATAAACCCTAAACCCAGTATTAAAAATAGAATTAACACTAAATCCTAAACCCAATATTATAAACCATAATTTATTCAATGTCGCCATGCAACATTGAATAAATTTCAATGTAATGCATAAACTCCAATATTGTAAACCCAATATTAAAAACCATAATAAACCAAAAAGATTAATATCAAAAACCCAAGGGATTATAAACCCAAGGGAATAATATTAAACCCAAGGGGTAAATATTATAAACCTAGGGTATATAACCCCAATAAAATATATAACCATAAAATAAAGATAAAGATTAACTCTAAATTATTTAATAATATAAATAATTAAAGGCCTAAGAATAATATTATAAACCCAATGCATTAACATCATTATAAATTTTGGGGATTAATATTAATTATACTGCATGATGGATTAATATAAACCCAAGAGATTAAACCCTTCGGTTTTTCAATATTAATCCTTCGAGTTTATAATATTTATCCTAAATATTTAATAATATTTAATCAATAAGGATGCCTGTTTTGCTAATATTTACTAATTTGCTATTTAATAATACTAAATAATTAAATATATATTTTTTTAATTTTCAATATTAATTCATATTAATGTTAACAATATAAATAATATTCATAATTTATTGTTATTATGTTTAATACATTAAATGTGGTTAATTTCAAAAAACTATTATGATTAATAACATTATTTTTTAAAACCTAATTAATAATGTATTAACGATGTTATTAATAATCACATTTAATTATTAAATGTGGCTAATTAATCATATCTAAATTTAATTATCATCATATTATTATTAATTATAATAAATCTAAATTTATATAAATGAGTACATTAATACTTATTAAACCATTTTGGTCACCTATACCACTTGATATAGTATATACAAATCACAAATGTATTTACCAATAATTTAGCTATATTAAACTGATCATTATTGATAATTCAATATATATTGATAACCTAATATTCGTTGATAACCACATTATATTGGGTTAATGAAATTACAAATATTAATTTTTAAACATTCTCAATATTGTATTAATAATGTTATTAAGCAGATTGTTTTCCAATGTTATTATTATTAATAATTAATATTAATACTACAGAGTAAACATTAATAATATCTAATATAACATCAATAATATAATAATAACCACCGTTAATCATAATATAATAATAACAATGTAATAATTATTATTTGAATATAAATACTAAAAAATATTATATAATAAATATATATTTAATGTTAAAACTTATTTTAATAAAAATATTAATAAATAATATATTTATTAAAATTTAAGATGAAAATTTAAAATAAAAAAACAAAACGATATTAATTAAAACCTAAGTGTAACTAATGTGGCTATTGGGACCAATTGGGCGTGTATGAAAGGGGTAGAATAGCAACTTGATTATTTCATTTTGCTTGGAATTTGATTAGAGTATTATACATCTTGTTTTATTGCTTAATTATTTGATTAACTATTTGTGAGTTGATTCATTTGCTTTTTTTCCTTGTTGGCTACTATTTCTTTTTTTTGCATTACCATGATTATCTTTATTCACTTCTATTTAAGTTCATCAAATATTATTAGAATTTTTGTTTCTAGTAAGTCAACTGATTCAACTACATTTTATAGCATAAACAAGTTAAACCGGGTTAAATGTAGTATTAAAAACAAAATCTAATATTCAATCATAAATTTTAATATTAAAACTTAATATTATTAAAAATATGTATAACATATTTAAATTTATTTTTTAATGAAAATTTTAAAATAATTTTTTTTTAATAAAAAATAACAATAAGATAATTTATTAAAATTTAATAAATAAATTTAAAATAAAATAATTTTATTTATTTTCAAACATGTGTTGGACCTAAAATGGATTTAAAGATGTTTGAAGATTCAAACATTCTAAAACTCATTCCATTGCACTCGATTAAAATTTAAAAATTAACATTAAAAC
>APFE031750608.1:0-13825 GCA_000404065.3 Pinus taeda
GAAATCTAGTTGTAGTGTCCCTTTCAATTTTGCTACCCAAGACCTGGAAAGAAGCATGCCAAACCTGGGAGGAATATCTGCTACCACAACATCCATCAAAACATTCTTCATTGGGAGCTGATCCAGACTCACAACCAAGTCTTTGGTGAGTCCTATACATCTTACTCTGCTGGAATCAAACAAATAGAGATCATGGTATTTTCGGGTGATGTCCAGACCAAGCTTATCGATGATAGCCTTGGGCATGAGATTGTGAGAAGCTCCGGAATCGAACATGGCGTTATGTAACACAAAATCATGCAATCTTAAACTAATATAAAAAGGTGGCACCTCACTATCAGGAGACTCATCATTCGATGCTGGCCCAAAAATCATTTCAGATTGATCATCTTCGACATTCACCATGTCGAACATTGGGTCCAAATTCAACATTTTAGATACTTGTCCTCTATAACTGATGTTCTTCATTATTTCAATCAAGGGGATGGATACCTTCAATTTAGAAATCTCATTCTCCAAATTAAAAGCGAGAATCTTTTCTACCTCTTTGCCTGGGATTTCTTTCCTTTCCTTTTCTTTCGATGCAGCTTGCTGATGTGATTGTTCTCCTGATGGTGATTTGTTGCTCTCCGGATCAACCGCCTCCTTTCCTTCCCTTTGTGCAACTGATGAATCATTCTTTGATGCTTCAACATCCTTCCTTTTCTGAATTGGTTTGACCGGCACATCTTTGTTTCTAAGTGAATATCGTTGTTGCTGGGCAGACAAAGCATTCATATAGCCTCTTTGGTATTCATCTGATTCTTCCTCCAAGAGGTGTCATTTGCTAGAATGAAATCTACATCTTTGTGTACAGCCGAACTTTCTGCGTACTCCTCATCCTCAGTGAGATAAATAGGCAAATCATCCGAAGTAAAGAGGTGATTTTCTTCACCTATTATATTCTCGTCCTCATCTAATTCTGGTCCATGCACAAAATTTTGCTACAAAGGTGTCTGTACTGGCTGTTGTGTTGTCTGCTCTTGGGCTCGCTGATCTCTCTGTCTTATTCTATATTGTGGTTGTTGCTGACCACGGAAGTTAGGATTTCTAACGTGTGGCTCTGGTTTGTCAAGTTTCACCCTTTCAAGCATCTGCTCTACCTTTCGAAGTAGTTGATCTACTGAGGAAGATTCTTCCTTTACGGTGGCCTTCTTCTCTACCTTTGCTCTAGCTCTCTTGGTCAGCAAATTTGCTTCAACGCTGACCGCTATCTTTTGCATGTCTTCCATTGTGGCCGGTTCTCTTTCTCTTAATTGATAAGCCATGTCAGCATCAAAACCTTCCAGGAACTTCACCATGGCTAGTCCCACAGGTGGCCTTAGATGATCTAGAATTTCGTTATAAATTGAATTGAATCTAATGCAATAGTCTTGGACCGACTCACCAGCGTTTCGTTTGATCTGCTCATATTCAGCCAGAATTTGAAGAGGATCCTTTTTCACTTCCCAACGGTTTAAAAATTGTCTTTGTAGGTCATCCAAGGTAGCGATACGTGCAGCCGGTAAACCTCTGAACCATTTCCTCACTTCACCTGCAAATGTCTGTACAAAGAGTCTCATTGCCACATTCTCCGCATCGATCTCATGAAGTTCATAGAAATCTACCATTCTGTCCACATGCTGCTGAGCAGTAATGCTGTTAGGAGTGCCATCAAAAAACAGGATTTTGCTTTGATAATCTGTGGGCATATCATCTAGAACTTGAGGCAGAACAAGGGGTGCAAAACGTGCAGCCATCACTCTCGGTGGATTTGTCTTCGGAGGTGTTGGAGGAGTGTGCACAGTTTGTAAGGGGCTAGCAATTAGATTTTGAAGTTGAGCTACAATGTAGTTATCAATCGACCGATTAGCCCTTTCCGTCTCCAAGTCTACAAGAAATTGTGGATTGTGGACAGTAGAGTCAACCGCCCTTTCGGATTTTGTTTCAAACAATGATAATTCAAACTACTCATCAAACTCTAGCTCTTCAATATACTCAAAAATGTCCGGACATGAATGGGATTTGAACACGGGCGATATAGAGCTTTCTTGACGACGAATTCTTGAAATCAAATTGGGATTTTCATAGATGTGCGGAGGATCTGGATCTGGATTAGCTCTGGTAAATCTTCTAGAAGCCAGTGTGCTATTGAGAAAAATCAAAGGACACAACCAACTTTACTAAGCCTATCAAATCCTAAACTTATCATCTGGAAGCCTAGAATTATCAAGAAGTAAGGGGATTTGATTTCATCCCCAGTGGAGTCGCCACTATGTTAGCACCTAAATCCGCCTCAGGCTGAAGGAAAAATATTTAGGGTAACCACAAACCACGCTCAGTCTGGTAGCTAGCCCTACCAGAATGGGAGAGGGCTCTCTCCGAGTCGCGCTTAGTGAATGCTTAAAATGATATGGTCTGAGATGAATTACTGTGAAATATTGATCTTAGGCTACTAAGTGAATATGGATACAAGAAGCGATTTTTATGAATTGACTATGTTTCTGGGATGGTATGGGACCAACGGACAGCAATGAGCAGAGGATGAAATACAAAGGCACAGATTACTTTGTGAGGCAAGACAGGCGGAAATCCTAGCAATTTAGTTTGAAATAGTGCGGAATGGAGAGATTTATTAGAAGGGTGAAAAGGGCATGGGCAACATGAATCCTTTTCAACAAAAGAAGAACACTGAACATGAAATTTTTCCACAGGCAGAGCAATAAAAATGAATTCTACCTTATCTAACTTAGAAAATTTCACTGGAAACGAATATGAAATGAACTATGAAACATAACCAAATACATATGAAACATAAGAGACACATTTTATACACTCACAACCACATGAATCTCATGAAACATAGCCACTGCCTTTCATTAATCCTCTATCAAAATATACAATGAAGAAACAAAGTTTCTTTCCCACAATCTCCCAGAACTTACAAGCCAACCTACCTTTTGCAAATAGTTTGCATACAATATATATAATGTGCCATGAGGAGATAGAATGCCCAAGGGTTGGGGAGTTACTCGAATCATTACAAAATGGAGGTGGAAAGCCAACCATCAGCTACAGGTGCAGCGTTACAAAGATGACAAATGGCTTGGGTGACTGTTTGCCTTCCTTTGCCACTTGGATAGAAGCCAATCTGGAGTGAAAATACTTTAAAATTTGCCTTATGTGCTAAAAAAGTGCAATGTAGATGAGTGGGCCCACTTGGGGAAGTCGCAAATCGAAATTTCGTGAAACGGAGGTGAAATTGGCCTTTTTCCCTATATGCGCTGCGCCACTTTCTATATGCACCGCACCACTTTGGAGCCTATTTTGAGGCACTTGTAGGAGTCCAAAATTTTCCCAAGTGTGCTTGTTAGAAATCCTGTCATGTCTAATTTCCAACCCAAGTGGAATTTCTAAATTTGGTGCTCATTTTCCCCTCCAAATCTTCATTCTCCCAAGACTGCTTCCTATGTGTCAAAATAGGGGCGCAGAGGCCATTTTTTGGGTGCTTTTGACCTCCTGGAGACTCAAATCATGCCCAAATTTCTTGTCCAAGCACCAGTAGTCGTGATTTTGCATGTAGAATCAAAAAATGCAAGCCATTTGTCATTTGGAGCTCCCAATCCTAAGTGTCGCGCCAGTGGCGCGACGCACAGGGAGAAAAAACCTGTGTTTTGACCAAAAAGTTACCATGTGACCAAAATTGCCCCACATTTCTTGAAATTTGGGCTGGAGATTCTCTAAGAAGCACTATGCTGGGCCACAGAAGCTTCAGCCAAGATTCAAAGCCGATCTTGCTCTTTTGCCTCTTTTGCCTCCTTTGTTGCTTTGCCCAATTTTGCCTTCAAGCTCCTTATCCGGGGCTTTGCACTCATGTTCCGTGCCCTGTAATGATAAACCATCCTCCTCAGTATGGTTTTGTCTCTGCCGGCCTTCTCCAGCAGTCTCTCCAGGTGGATATTGATTCGCTCTAGCTAGGACTCACGGTCATTATTGATCTCTTGCTCCAAGGTAGTGAGCTCGATCCTCCTTTGCTGGGCAACTTGTCGATTCTCACAAATGTTTTGCAGCTCCATGATCTCATGCTAGTCCTCAAGCTACTTGTTCCTCTACTCCAGATACCTGATGATCCATTTTTCCCTCTCCACATTGAGTGACAAGTCTTGGATCTCCTTGTTCTACTCCTGGATGGTCATCCTAAGTCTAGCACTCTCCACATCTGCATCATCATCCTGAATGAGGATGAATTTGGCCTCCTTTTCACCTGATGGCCCCTCATCATGCATGGGCCTCTTGCCCTTGTCCTATACCTATGTAGTCAATGCTAGAAGTGAGGCCCCTTCCACCTCGGGTGGAGATAACAGTCGCTTTGCTGCTGCAAACAAGTGCCTACTGCCTCTTTGATATGTCACGAATACTAGCATAGTCGTGGTCTCATGCTGCTCATACTGATGAGAAGGACCACCTATCTCATGCTCTGGCTCTGATAGTACCTATGAACTGCTGAAGAGGTCACCGGAGATGAAGTCCTCCCAAGCAATGCCCTGCAATCCCGACTGATGATCCACCAAAATCTGAATAAGAGCAAAGTGATAAACACTGTTAAGCTGTTGCTGAGGGGTCTTATGCTGCATGAAGGTGTTCATCCTCTTTATGTTCCTGTAAATGAAAAATGGGAGGTTCATAATCCTCACCCTGGTAAAGTGCATGAGCAACCTGATGTGATAGGCATATAGTCGAGAGAACCTCCCCTCACAGCTGAAGTACTTCATGATCAATTTCATGAGTGGAGCATACTCATCTTTCAAATATCTGAATGGGAAGACTCTTATGAGCTGACTCAAGAATCTGGCCTTAATGTAAGGCTCATAGTGTTTCCTATCCACCTTCTTCTTATGTCACTGTTCTCCAACATTTGTTATGCCTATTTCCACTGAGATAGTTTCGTGTGTCAATGTGAAGGTGACCCCGGCCAAGATAGACTGACCTCCATGTAGGTGAAGCACAAAAAGATGGGCCAACTCATGATGAACTCTAACATTAGCCACTCTTTGACAAAATTCAAAACATGCTAGGTGCTGGAAACATGACATGGCAAGAGGGCATGCTTGTAATTCACTGAGGGTAGTGGGCTCATCCCTAACATGTTTGCCACTCTTGTGATGTCTCTTGGGAGCCTGCTCTTCCGAGGATGAGTCACTTTGTGTCTCCATCTCATACTCTGATGAATGCTATGATGCCATGACTGCTGTGTGTACTGTACTTAGGCTGCCCTTTGATGATGGTGTGAAGCTGGGTGCTTTTGTGATATCTACCACCAAGGGGAACAATGAAACAAAAGGGAGTATTAGGAGGGGACTAATGTGATGGGAATAGGGGTTATGGGGAGAAGTTTGTTTAGGAATATGTAGGGGGTTTGGGTATTTGATAGGGTAGGGTTTTGGGGTTTTGACAAGGTAGGGTTTTGGGGTGTTATGTTGACAAATAAGAGGAGGGGAAAGGGAATAGGGTTTGTTAGTGTTTTAGGGTAGGGATAGTAGGAAAAATGAGAAAGGGAGGATAGGGAAAAATGGTAGGTGAGGGAAAGATAGTGGGTGAAAATGGAACCTTGGCCTCAATACCATAACTATTCAACCCTAGCAACAATGGCCTTTAGTGTTTTCTTGTGGTTGATTTTATGAGTTTTGTTGCATTCAAACATAGCCATAAACCACCATATCATGAACAAGTCATGTCATAGAGCCTACCTGTCAATTTGAGGGGCTCCATAAGAAATTTGAGGAAATTTGGCACGGTTTTGGCCCTTTGTGGGTGTGCGCCGCACGCCAAACCCAGTGCGTCGCGCCTTGGGTGTGCGTTGTGCCCGTTGAAAAAATGCACTGAGGGGTGGCTCTGTGTGCGTCGCGCCCTTGTGTATATGCGCCGCGCCCTAGAAACTGCCTCCTACTTTGCTCCAAACACGCACGATGCACTCCTAATCACTTTGAAATGTCTCCCTATGAACTTGATTTGCACAATGACTTTGATTTTGGTGGAAATAAAGACTTTGAAGTCATGGGTTAAATTTTTGCTTCTCCAAAAACCCATTTTTCTAATGTTTTGTTTTGACACTTTTTCACTGACTTAAAGCAACACTGATTTTCACTTTTCCCTTTGAAATTTTAGCTCAAATGATGAAATTTTTGGCACACTTTGCAGGGATTGCATGACAAGACATTTGGCCATGGAAACCATGAATGCATCTGAGGAAATCAACTGACGACTTTTTTTTGAAAAATTTATCACAAATGACATTGTTTGACTTTTCTTCAAAACAGAGTTTTGAAGAAGAGTCGAAGTCTATCCACATGACGATGAAACTCTCTGAATCATAACTTTGTAAGGGCCTTGCTATGTCCTACATGGCTTTATTGAATATGTTTGAAGACCAAATTGATGAATCCCTAGACCTAACTATCGAAAAATGACTTTTTTCCTTTAAAGGACCAAACCTTGACTGTCATGGACTTTAGTGATCATTGACAAAAGACCTAAGCCAGCAGGAGCCAAACATGAGGGGAAATGACTAGCATGACCTTTTCCGTCAGATTATGGCATGCCCCAAGTGGAATGCAGCTGAGTGAATGGAGCGGGATACCTAAAAATGAAATGCATAAAGAGTTTTGATCTCTGACGGAGGACTGACAAGACCGACTCTAACACATCACACGTGTGGTATTATTATTTGTTGCTGACTTTGCATGTGTGAAAAAATTTATGGGTATCATTGGGCATCAAGTCTGATTTTTCTCTGGTGCAAGAGAACGTTGAAATTCAACCCTAGTAGATCAAACTGTTTGACTTGACTAGGAGGCAGTTTGACCAAGTTTGACCATAGTGATATTTCTCGTTAGTTTGACCTTGTACTTGGCAAGAAGAATTAGATATATCTCCATTGAACTAAATAATCTATCTAAGGAAAATTTTGTTGGGTTTCTCCCCCATGTGGGTTTTCCCGGGGTAAATGCTTGTGTCTCTTATTTTTTTATCTCTTTATGATTCTACTACTCTACTGTTGAAGATCTTATGTGTAATTTCTTAATGATAAATTTGAATACAAGAGAATTGAAATGAATATCATTAGAAGTAATTTTTAGATAAGAAGACTATGAAAAATCAACATGGTATCAGAGCAAAGTTGAATAACAACCTTGAAAAGGTAAGAGAAACCACTTATCCCTAGTTCTCTTGTCAGACAAGAAACTTAGTTCATGACAAAATAAAAAATATTTGACATATGGGTTGAAGAAGTCTAGAAAATTAGGTAGGATGAGAGAGTTTGTTATATGGAGTTCAAGATTATCTAAGGCTAGGCCTCAGTCCAATGTGCCTCAGAAGTTTGAAATACCTTATAGGACAAATATGATTACAGGAGGGTGAATATGACCACAAGTGGATAAAGAAAATTTGGTAAGGAAGGCCTCATAATATTTCTTAGTAACAGAGAAGCCTCAGATGTGAAAGCCTACAAGGTTATATAATTAAAAAAAAAAGATTTCCCTTATGTATTAAAGTCTCTGAATCATACCACATTGAAATATTTGTGTGAGCTTTTGAAGTAGAAAAAATTTTTATAATTAGTTTTAAAATTATTTGAGCCATTTCTATAATTTTAGAGGCCAATTCCATTAATTTCTTGAGGAGTCAAGTTGGTGTCACTTTGGAGGAAGCACCCAAAAGAAGTTTGAAAATATCTCTATCTAAAGATAAGCCAACAAAGTCATATTTTTTTCATAAGGTATACTATTAATCCTTGAGTTTTGGAAGGAAATGTACATAAAAGAAGGAATTGCACTGATGTCTTAGTTTAAAGTGCTTCATGGACCTTATGCCCAATTCTCCTTAAAGATATGTTATGGATACTAGGATTGATATAAGATAAAATTCATATCATCTAATATAAATAATTCTGGTTCCATGCCTTATTTCCATACAAAGCACATTGGTTCTATGGAAATCACATTACAATGATGAGTTGTTCAAAGACAATTATGAGGCATGGAAATACAAGCCTTGAAAGAGGCCAGTAAAATCTTGAAGTTTGATGCTTGGAATGTAAGCATTGTATCAAAGTTGTGATCCAATCCTTACTCAGATCTTAGGAATGTATCAAAGGTCTCATTTGTTAGGAATCCTTGAAGAAACCAGTAAGGACAGTTATAATGACTATTGAAAGAGCCACGTCATATACAATTTCAGTGATGAAACTCAAATATGATATTTAATCATACATAAACATTGTTAGATACGCTTATTGATCCATGAAAGGAAAGTCATATTTTATATTTCAAATAACAACATCATAATTTGGGCTATGGCTCAAAGCAAGATAAGGCCAATACTGAAAGTTTAACTGTGAGAAAACAAACTTCTGTTTTTCCTTGAAGATATTGCATTGTGTTTAGAAGCAGGATGTTGAACCTACAAGCTTTTAAAGTATAAACGTCATTTGTTTTCATGAACATTGCATTGTTAAGTAAAGGACTTGGAAGATGCATTACATTTGTTGATTGTTGGTGCCAAGGGCATTTGGAGGATGGAACCTATTTTTTTTCAATCCTAAAAGCCAATAATTTGAAATAAGGAAAGAGGATCTCTATCAAAGCACGTCGTGGTGGAGCAAGTTCGTGTTTTGACAAAACAAGATTATAATGAAGAAAAGGTTGATTCTTCTTCAAGTTTGGAGGAAAAGTTACTCTCAAGAAAGATGGATGATTTGTATAAATTGATATGTCCTTATTATTACTATTGCTATGATGAATTACAGGCTACTTGGGTTGAAAAGCTATAAAATGAATTTTGAAAAACTAGGGTTTGTAAAGACTAGAAGTCTTGAACCATAGGGTTTGTTGATAAAACCCTAGTTCTAGACTTATATTAATGTTTCAACTAAAAAATGAGACCCTAGATCATGCAAGGAAGGAATGACATCATGATGATGATGATGAGGACAAGATTGATAAATTTACAAGATGGATGCAAGATCAAGAGGGAGTTGGGATTTTTCTCAAAAGATAAGTAACTTAGATCTCTTTTCCTTAATTATTATTGTTATTATTTACTATTAATTAGCCTCTTGTATTTGTGTCACTTTTTTTTATTATAATTGTTCTTTCATGGCCTCCTAGTGAGGATTTCAAGTACATAGTGAAGTCTTACGAGGCTATGGAAACAGATGGAAGTAGTGGAAGAATGAAGCAAATCTTGTGACAAGAGGACTTTCCCATAATCGGTGATTTGCACTGAGAGATATTGTACTAGATGAGATCCAAGCTCAGAGGGAAGTCACAGATCATCAAGTTTGAAGTATACCCTTATTGTTCCAAAGACAAGTTAGTGGTGACTTCCAAATGGATCTACAAAATCGAGCATGCAGCAAATGGTAACATAGAGAGACTAGAGGGTTCTCCCAGAAAGAAGGAGAGGGTCATGAAAATAAATTTTCTCTAGTTTCCAAGTACACTTATATTATAATTATTTCTTCTATTATGGAATTACATCAAATGGATGTAGAGGCCATTTTTCTCCATGAATAATTTGAGTAAGAAATGTATGTGGAATAACCTCATGACTTTGAGGGGCATGACAAAATCTCCTACTTGTAAATTGAATATTGTGCATAAGTTTTGGATGATGGATCAAGGTTTATCCTATATGATTTTTTTCTAAGAGGATCAGAATGAAGTTAAGTTTCAGAGGGAGCATCCAAATTGTGATCAGAATGAAGTTAAGTGTCAGAGGGAGCATGCAAATTGCTACAATAAGGTCTACTTCAGTGTTAAGCAATTTTTGTGATGGTTCTAATGAAGGACGTAGTTGTAGGGATACAAAGATTTATATTGGGCAGAGAGTGCTAAAGACAGGAAGAGCACATCAGGATGATGATTCACTTTGTATTTTTCTTGGGTAGGAAGTAGAAATCTCTCGCACTTAGGGTTGCAAAAGTTGAGTATACTACAACTAGTTTGGAAAATTGTGAAGCAATATGGCTTTAGTAACTGCTTGCAAGATCATTTGATCAAGTGAAAAAAAATCATGATTACAGGTCAAAGAAAATTGGGATCAAGTATTGAGACATAGTACATAAGGGAGTAGTGAGGCTCTACTGTATTTCTATAGTCGAGCATGTTGCTGACATCCTCACAAAGCCTCTATCTCGGGGAGAATTTTGTACACTTTAGGGACCAGATTGAGAAGTTTGAAAACTTTAGAGACAAGCTAGAGTGGTTGAGAATGTTTTCCTCAGTTAGAGGGAGCGGTGATATTGCTGCATAAATGAGTAGACATTCTCCCTAGACTAGAATATAAATAGGTCAAAGTATTGACCAGGGGCCACAAAATGTGGCTATGGAGAATTGATTAGAGAACATCAAGGCCCAAAGTGCTCCCTATGTAGGTAAGTAAGTGCCTCTAGCATTAAGAAAGATATTTACAATTGAATTAGCACATAAGAATGGTAATAACCCATGGTTTTCACCACAAATCACAGGTGTTGACCAGGTTCCAAGTGACAAGTTAGATAACTGGTGAATTTCTCCAAGTAGTGACTTATTGAGCATGATGATGATGTAGGATGCTTTCCATAGGTAGTGAATTAACAAATCAACATAACTAACTCATCTAGGAAATTCATTTTCTCTTAGTCAACTGTGTTGACTAGAATTAGAGAGAATGGTTAGACAAAAGACAATCATTCTTACGTGTCAAGTATGTTGACCATAATTAGGAATAATGGTCCTAGAGGCCCAAAATAACTTAGTTGAGTGGGTGCCTTTCAACATTATTCGTAGACTCTCTATATAGGTTGAGTGAGTATATTTAGCATAAGGCCCATTATTACTCGTGAAGAGTGAGGCCTTTGGAGATTCACCATGAGTCAAAGATATTGACTAAAATGATGGTGAACCAAGACTAATCAACATACCATGTGTCAGAGAGACTAGAATTATGGTGACTATTTGATGTTAATGATATACCATGTGTTAGGAGTATTGACCAATATTATGGTGATGATGCACCATAGTTTAGACATACTGACCGAAATTATAGTACCTAGTTTATGTTGTAGATTTTACCATATCTCAAATTTGTTGGCCAATATTATGGTAATTGAATGATGTTGATGTTGACGATGAATTGTTATAACCTTTTCTTAGAGAAATTGTGTCAACAAGAGAACATCTAGATAAGAATTATGAATACCTCCCTAACTAATAGGGAGTGTTGAATTTTGTAGCTATGGTTAGTCTTCATTATTAATATTTTAGCCCTTGAAGTATATATAATAATAAATTTTAAGGCATGTTCTTCATGTCCTTTTCAAAAAAGAAATGTTGAATTTTGAAATTTGATTTTTTTGTTCCTATAAGGTCAAGTCGTCCCACCTCCTAGTCAAGTCGTCCCTAGCCAAAGAGGCACCCAGTGGGTCAACTAGTCTTCTATATATGAGATATTCGACCTCCTCTACTAGACACAAGTTTGAACACACAAAAAAAACACATATTATGGGTATCTAATGAAGAAATTATGGAGACAAGAAAAAGGATGAAGAAGGCCAAAATTCTCCAGCTGATAATCAATATATTTCTCTCTTTGTTGACATGACACGTGTGGTATTATTCTCTATTTTTGACTTCGCACATGTGACAAAATTTCTATGTATATTTTGGCGTCCAGTTCAAGTTTGATTTGGTGTAAAATTAGGCCAAAATTCGGCCCTAGCAGATCAAACTAGACCAATTTTAGTGAGCAGTTGTTTGACACGACTAGGAGCTAGTTTGACCACATTTGACCATAGCGATATTGTTGGTTAGTTTTACCTTGTACTTGGCTGGAAGAACTATATGTATCTTTGTTGAACTAAATATGATTTCTAAGGAAAAATTTGCTTGGTTTTTCCCCCATGTGAGTTTTTCCAAGGTAAATGGTTGTGTCTTTTGTTTGGTAGGATCTCTATGATTGTACTGCTCTAATGTTGAATATCTTATGTGTAATTTCTTAATGATAATTGTGAATACAAGAGAATTTAAATGAATACCATTAGAAGTAATTATCATATAAGAATACTATGAAAAATCAACATGAGGTTGGGAGGAAGATGTTGGGCTTAAGGGAATCACAATCCTATATCTAACTCCTCCCAAGCTATGATGGAGTATCATACCATATGATGGTATTTTGAGGACCATTTAGGGGAACACATCTTCTATGTTTCCAATATCCTAATAATGTATACTTGGACATAGATCAACATTATATTTTCTAGTGTATATTATCACTTTCTTGATGACATGGATCCATAGTGGTCCTTCATGGCCACGTGTTAGCATTTCATATCATGGATATACAATGTATAGTGTTGGAAGCCATGTTTAGTTATTTCTTATATTGAGAATGGGTATGCCCACCTCGAGGATGATATACATATATATATGATTGAGTATTGGATTTTTATCATGTCCTAACTAGTAATTTGGTTATTTACTCCTTCCTTATGCCTTTTCCTCAGATACCATATTGTAATGTATTTTAGTCATTGGTTTCCATTCTAACCTCACATATTAGGGGTAATTTGTTATCAAAATATTTGTCAACATTAAGATGGAAGAGAGACCTTATTTCAACTGACAATAGTTTAATATTGAGATAAACCTCTCATATTTCTAAAAATACACATTTACATGCTTCATTTCTCTAGTTCTCAACAAGGGAGTGATTCATTTCTCTATCATATAATGAGAAGGGAGTGATGAAGTAATCATCATCACTAGTTGTGTTCAACAGAAGAGCAATGATGGCCCAAAATTTCTAGAGCTTGGTTTCTCAAGGTGATGAATTCAAATTAGAGAGGAACAACTAAGCATGGGGTTGATAATTGAACCCTTATTATAACTTCTCCTACCCTAGGTGTCTATATTCATCCTCCTATATATATAAGAAGCCTATTTAATGAAACCCTTTTATGGTATATGGAGTTAGAGAGGTAGAAGATAATGCTATTATGCTAGTGAAACTTCTAAGGAATTCTCTTTTCATTACTATGTCAAGCCCAACCATAGTGAGTGAGTTAAGGAGGAGGACGTGCCAAGGAAACTAGGAAGGAACTAATATTACACCAAGGTGTTACACAGCAATTTGTCGTCGTCCATGCTACCCCTGTCCCGTATCTTGGAGGACTCATTCCGGGACCTATGAGAAGTGACATGGCATAAAAACACTTGCATTGCATTCCTCTGAACATGATTTTTGTTTGCCCTGAAGACATCTCATGCTGAAAAACCCTAAAAATAGCTCTTTTTCCATTGGCGCGGTTCCATAGTTCATCCCTCGCGCCAAGGGGGTAAATCCTCCAAAGAAGGCGCGCCAATTGGCGCTTTGTCATAAATTCGCACCCGTGCCAACCATATTAAGAGGTGTTCTTTTAAAATAAATGGTGGAAGTTTCGTCCTAACAAATTCCTGGATTACTATCTATCTTGAGTTGGGTGGTTTGGCTATAGATTTCCATAGAGAGGAAGTGGTTTGCCACCTCTCATGGAAGCTTCCTTTATGATATGGCCAATCCCATGATTATTGGTTATGATCCCAACTCCCCTTCCTCCATCTATAAAAGCTTGCCCATTTCCTTTGCAAGCTAGTTCCAGAGTTTCAGAATTCCCAAGAGCTTCATGCTGCAAGAGCCTTCTTGATTCCCTTAAGGCCAAATCTAAGCAAGGAGACTATTGTCCAAGATCCAAAGAGAGAGGCTTGTCCTTATTCCCGACAGGCTT
>APFE031750608.1:14947-28648 GCA_000404065.3 Pinus taeda
AGAGGCATGTAGCCGCACATCTCTCTCAGAGAAATACCATCGCCCTAGCTGGTTTATTTCCAATTCTGGTTGTAAGCATATTTCGGTATTTTCCATTAATGAAATGAAGCATTATTTCCACTGCATCTTTGTGTATATGGTTATCTCTGTATTTTATTGCGTTCCTATTTAAATCCGGATCAAAAGGAGAATCCAGCGTCAAAACATTGATTGTAGTCCCCTTTGATTGATTATTAATGAATGACTAATGGTTATGGTTCCACTCTTGCTATTATTTATCATGATGATGAGTTATGTCTTTTCTGACTGACATATAGTTGCGTATACTAGATTTTATGCTTGTCTTTGTATTGTTTCTGTATGTGCAGGTGTCCATTCATGGAGATCGTGAGGATTGTGATATGCTGGAGCAAAGGAAAGAGAGCACCACCTCTCCTACAAACAATAGTGTTGGAATCCAGGTAGGCCTTCATTGCTGGTCTATTTATTTGCAATTAGGAACTTGCACTATAGCATTTGACGATTGTTGCTAGACCCGCTCTGGGCTAGTAGGGGTTGCCTCTATCCACAGAGGGGATTTACCTCTTCAACAATTTGGCGACTCCGCTGGGGAGTCAGCTTGTTGTCTGATTTGTAAACTATAGACGAAGCCTGAAGTACGGCCAGATAGCCTTCGAAACGCTATTGCTCTACATTAGCGAAGTAGATCAATGCCACTTTAGTCAATCTCTGGTTTGGTTTACGGACTGAACAGCTTGGAGCTTGTCTTGCCTTTTCGGTTGTTTCTTGATTTTGCTTGCTTGGTCAGCCTTTTGGGCTGGGTTCTTTTTCTGTTTTTGCTTCTTGGTTTGCCTGGTTATCATTGGTCTGGTTTTGGATTGCTTATTTTTCATTTTGGCATAGCAAAATTGACTGTCGCATTTTTTCGCGTAACAGTCGCGCCAATTGGTGCTAGTTGTCAATATATCACTCACGCCAATCCTTAAAAGGCGCTAGTTTCAGCCTGACAGTCACGCCAGGCCTGGGGACTGCTAGGGTTTGCTTGATTTTAAGCCTTCTGAGCCTGGTCTTTGATTTTGGTTATATTTTCACGACTGCTTGAGTGTGTTGGAGTTCTGATTGACTGGTTTTAACCTTCATCCTTTGGTTGTTTTCCATTTTCCATCGACACCACGTTTTTAGCCCTAGGCATCTAGTGGCTTTGTGTGTCGAGCCCTCCTTAGGATTTTTTGGTCTTTTATTGGTCCAGTCAACTTTCTGATTGCTCCCTTGCATTCGTTTAGTGGTCGTTAATCATTTCATTGCATTGTTTGAGTGACTAATCTCTTTTTCACTTGAATTCCACCTTGTTTCACTTTGGGCCTAGATTACACGGCTCATTTGTGTCTCTGGGATTTTTCTTGGTTTTGAAGTACTGCTTTGTCAATTTAAGTTTCTGATTGTGCTTGCATTGAGTGAAATTTGCTTGTTTTTGCTCTCTTATTATCATTTCTCAAATTGCTCTCTTTTCATTAGTTTTTCAGTTTGTTTAGTGCATCTTGCCCTTAACATTGAAAAAAAAAATCTCTTTTGCTTTTCATTAGTTAATGTGAAATAGAGCTTTTCATTGTTATTAGTGATTAGTGACTTTGAAGAAAAGATTTTTGATTTCCATTAGCTGCATTAGAGATATCGTTGGTTGTTTTCTGATCATTTTGTTTGTGTGAAAGCTCTCAACTCTCTTATAGTTAGCATTCATCGAATAAAATGATATACTGTGGCATATAGCTTGCATTTAGGAGATTTTGAGATACTACATTCGCTAGGGCCTAAAAATTGAAACGTAATTGAAGATAAACATTAAAATCTACTCAATTTACACTAAGGCAGCATTGGAATTTAACGGAACATATTAGAGGTCTAGGTTAGAGACGTGCTCTGGCGTTGTTAAACCTAGTCACTTTTGTTTCCACTCAAGGTTGGGTGATTCCTCCTTCTGTGACTCAATAGTGGTCTAGTACAGAATTGTGCTCCCACGTAACGTCGAGTATATGGGGAGACCCCACTAGGTTATCATCCTTTATCCATAGGAAGCCGAGTCTACCGCTCTATACCCATGATACACCGAACACAGCATTCGGGAAGATTGCCTGCACGTACGGAAAGTCCTTGGTTGATTTCTCTTTCATTTCTAAAGCCAAGGTGTATATTGCAGTTCACAGTTATTTGGTACACCCTCTTTGCCTAGTATCCCTAGCAGTCATTTGATCTTTTATGACTCCCTAAATTTGAAAGGATCACCAAGCGCTTGTCCTTTCACGCTTGTTTCAAATATGAAAGTGATAGAGTCACCTTTTATCCGTTTCTTGACTCTTAAAACATGAAATGGTGAAGTTTCTTAATTTCAATGTGGTAAAAATTAAATCACCCGTGATCACACGCCCTGTTAGATTCTGCTTGTTGGCCATTTGATTGTGTGCCTTAACTCTTTTTCAGCCCCATGTGTGATTTTTAGTTTTTGATGGCAACTTTTCCAGAGCTCACCAACCCAGGAATCCCCTCTGACGGGAATCCTAGTCATTTTCCTCCTTTTGGGAATGTGGGTGCTCCTTACATGGCAACGTTGTCCCTTCCTGGGTTAACTATTGGGTTTCCTGTTTGGTTGTTCTCAAGCTCTATGGTCCCTAATGTCTCAACTACTGGTCAATCATTTCCTCCACCCAAACAACATCATGTTGATTCCAAGGTGGACCTCTCCCCTTCTTCGCCCGTTTCTATGTCCTCATCTTCTACTTCGCCTAGTGAAATTCTGGATTCAAGTAACCAGGTGGCTAAGAAGAAGAAGAAGAAGACGAAGAAGAAGAAGTCTCATAAGCGAGAGGCTAAAAGTGTGACTACTGCTTCCGAAACGCCTCCCCTTGACAGAACTTCCAACCCTCCTCGGAAAGTCAAGTTCCCTTGCATGTTGTGCACGGGATGCCATCTGCTTCGGGACTACCCTGGGATTCCCCAGGTGCTTGAAGTATGGTACGACGGTCGCCCACTGTTGCCTTTGACTTCTGGGAATCAGGTTCGGGGCATGTCCTCAGCTCCTGGTGGTAAGGCTCTTAAAAAAAGGGTAAGCTCACTAATCCTTGTAAGTTGTGTGAAGGGAACCATGCCATTTACCTTTGTCCTTACATGGATCAAGCCAGAAAGGTCTTGGACAACACAACTGTTTCTATGCCATGCCTCCCGGCTGGTTATAAGAAAATTTCTTTGAGCTCCCCACCAGGTGATTCTATGGTTGGTCAAGAATTATCCTTGGTCGATCCTACTCCCTCGGGAATTCATATTCGGGAATCCATCCCCAACCAACCATTGGTCATAGGATCGGTTGAGCTGGCTCCACCTACAGTGCACCAGGTATTTTCCGTTGAGAGTGGATCTCACAACCCCCATGTCCTTCAGGTTTCCTCAGATTCTTCAGACTTGGAGAAAGATTCTCCTATCCCCGTACCTCAAGAAGAAGCTCCTTCACCTCCCGTGATGGAGGTCCCGAAGGATTCTCCTCCCACCTTCAAGATGGAGGTCATGGAGGATGCTCCTTCTTCCGTAACATCAGGGGAAGACCTTCACGGTTCGATGGTAGCCCCTCCAAGTAGTCTGGTCGCTTCCTTTGATTAGAGCCTGCCTTCCAACCTATGTGCCTTTTGAGATTACAGTACACGCCTACAATAAGGCAGTACCTGGCTCTGTCCTGGATGAGGGTGCATCTGTCAGTCTTATGCCTCCCACTACTTGCCAAGCTTTGGGTTCCCCACAGCTTGTGCTGATCACACAAAATCTATTGGCCTTCGACGGAGGAGCCTGTCAACCTGTAGGGGTCCTCCCAAAGTTTCTGGTTACTTTGGGGGGCAAAACCGTCTATATCGACATCATGGTTATCCAAGGTGCGAATTTCAGTCTTCTCCTTGGTCGTGACTATATTTATGCCATGGGGGCCCTTGTCTCTTCACTTTTCCTTGTGGTATGCTTCCCACACGATGGAAGAATCGTGACCATCGATCAATTATCGTTCTTTAGTCCCCCGATGCCTCCTGCGCAGCTATCATCCCCTCCTGGTTTTTATCCACCGGTTGTATCTGCCCCACCGTAGGTCAACTACCTGGCTACTTATCCCGTGCCTATATCCAGTGATGATGTGGTCATGCATAGTGTCCTGGGGGCATTGGGTCCTGACTTCCAACACGTTCTCCTTCCACCAAAAGTGGCACTCTTGGAAGCAACGACTTCCTGTTCATTATGATGAAGTTCATTCGGAGCATAGTACGCTTTCCTATGTCAAGCTCCTTAAAAAATGAAACTAGGTCTGTTCGGAGCATAGTTCGCTTTCCTATGTCAAGCTCCTTAAAAAATGAAACTAGGTCTAGTCGGAGCATAGTTCGCTTTCCTATGTCAAGCTCCTTAAAAAATGAAACTGGGTCTAGTCGAGCATAGTTCCTGATCTTGTGTCAAACTCATTAAAAAATGAAACAAGGGTTATGATGATAGTTCTTTTACTGTGTCAACCTCATTAAAAAATGAAACAACTCCCTTTCCAAATCGAGTCTTTTGATTAAGATCTCGCTAAATACAAGTCGAGTCTTTCCAAGATCTCGAAAGTGAACCTTCATTCCATCCACTTTGTTGAATGCAATGAAGCTAGGGGGGCATGTACCTTGTTTTGCGTAATTATGTTGGGGGCATGCGAACTTATAACAAGCATAGTTTTTCATTTCAAGCTTGTGTAAACATGAAACCGAATCCAAGCAGAGTTCTCCATGGTTCAAGCTTGTGTAAAAATGAACCCATACCTAATGTACATCTCATGATTTCCATCTTTATCTGCTCAATTATGCTAGATGAGCCTTGGTTGTTTCATTCCATTGCCACCATCTCTTTGGCCCATCATATGCTTTCACTCGGTTGTTTTTTGCTTTCCTGAGGAACCACAACAATGAGTGGTTTTATTAGCCAGCCTCTTGACCATTACATGTTTTGAGCAGTTCCACCATTGCCAGAACCAGTTGCTACCCTTTATACCACTCGTTCTTCTAGGACAAGTCACCTTCAATCTCTTTTCTGACTCATAAAATATGAAAAGGTTGCCAAGTATTTTTTCCCTTTTTGACTCGTTAAAGAGAATAAAAATGGAGGTCTGCTTTCAGCTCTTTTCTGACTGTTTAAAGATGAAAAGATTGCCGAGTTATTCCTCTTGACTCGTTAAACGTAAATAAGAGGCGGTCGCCTTTAAGCTCTTTTCTAACCGTGTAAAGATGAAAAGATCATCGGGCCCTTGTCATTGCAGGCTCATTAATGGTTACAAAACGACGTGATTTCAGTAGCTTTTTTGCTTTTCCAGGTCGAAGTCACTAATCATGAAAAGTACTCCTTGATCGTAATGGTCGGGCGGTTCTTTCGAGTATTGTTTTATACTTTTTCGGGCTCGAGAGACACAAATTTATGAAAAAGGACCCCCCTGGAGTTTTCTTTTCTGTTTTCTTTTCAACCTCTCTAAACATGAAAAGTCGCCGAGTTCTCCCTTTGTCAGACTCATTAAAACTTGATGACATTGGATTCAGTCGAAATGACGTTACTCAAGTTTCTCCTTCCTAGGGCTCGTTAAATGTACTAGGATGGATTCGCCCGAAGGGCGAACTTATATTACAAGCATATGTTATCCCCTTCAAGCTTGTTAATAAAAATAATTCGGGGACTCGCCAGAAATGGTGGGGAAAATGGAACCAGAATCATTGTCGTGTCGGCAGTATGTCACTCTTGAACATGGCACTTGTCTGCATTCATGTCAGGGTGGGGACATCTCATCTCATATTTCACTTGCCTCCGTGGGTTTGGGTGATCATGTTTGACCTCTCATTTGCTCTTTGCCTTGTCACCATGACCTCTGATTGATTGATGTCAAATACTGCCAAGTCCATTGTCGTGCCACCGATATGTTCAAGAGAAGTTGACCTCTGCAAAATATCAACCTCCCTCTGATAACTCATATGATCCTGATTCACAAAAACATTATCTTCCTCTGTCTCACATTGATGTTGTGGGAAACACTATGGCCCACCTTCGGTCAAGGTCACTTCCTATCGACTTCATCTCATTATCTAGGAAGCTGATCTAGAGACTCCCTTCTAGTGCCTTGGAGCCTGCATGCCTCAATGGCAGGTTCTTCGCATTCGAAGTGAGATTTTCATCATTGGCCTCCAATCGGATGATCCTACAGGTGTTCGATGCCAGCTCGCTAATTCACACACCGTAGATTATACCTGTAGTACCTTGAGGGCCATTGTCATTATTGGTGGTACCTCTCGCATCTATTAACAGCTTTCATCATTGGCTGGTAATTAGACGGTGTTCCTGCATGTTCGACTTCAGCTCATATATTCACATGCTTGAACTTGTACTTTGTTCGGACCGAGATGGAGCGCAAGACCCTGGATTTTTTCTGTTGAGATCTAGGATGCAATTTTGTGGATTACTATGATTGTTACATGACTCATTCACTAGATGGATGCGACCATGCCTGAGTCTATTTATCGATCCTCACTGGATGGCTGCGACCATGCCTGAGTCTATTTATCGATCCTCACTGGATGGCTACGCCCATACCTTGGATCTGGATTATTATGTACTCTATTATGGATGGTTGCGCCCATACCACATATATCATGTATTTGAGATATCGATTGTACTTCTCCATGCAGGTTTTCCGGCGGCAGTGTTTTCGGTTGGACATGTTCTCGTAAAGCATTTCACCCCTCTCTCTCTCTCGGGCCTCATGCTTTAGGGGGCATCTGTTACACAGCAATTTGTCACCGTCCTTGCTACCCCTATCCCATATCTTGGACGACTCATTCTGGGACCTATGAGAAGTGACATGGCCTAAAAACACTTGCATTGCATTCCTCTGAACATGAGCTTTGTTTGCCCTAAAGACATCTCCTACTAAAAATCCCTAAAAATAGCTCTTTTTCCATTAGCACGGTTCCATAGTTCAGCCCTCGCACCAAGGGGGAAAATCCTCCAAAGAGGGCACGCCAATTGGCACTTTGTCATAAAGTCGCACCCACGCCAACCATATTAAGAGGTGTTTTTTAAAATAAACGGCAGAAGTTTCGTCCTAACAAATTCCTGGACTGCTATCTATCTTGAGTTGGATGGTTTGGCTACTGACTTCCATAGAGAGGAAGTGGTTTTCCACCTCTCATGGAAGCGTCCTTAATGATATGGCCAATCCCATGATTATTGATTATGATCCCAACTCCCCTTCCTCCATCTATAAAATCTTGCCCATTTCCTTTGCAAGCTAGTTCCAGAGTTTCAGAATTCCCAAATTCCCAAGAGCTTCATGCTGCAAGAGCCTTCTTGATTCCCTTAAGGCCAAATCCAAGCAAGGAGACTATTGTCCAAGATCCAAAGAGAGAGGCTTGTCCTTATTCCCGACAGGCTTTGCGAGACATGTTCTGTTGACGACCCGCCAAAAGAGAATCCAGCGTCAGAACATTGGTTGTACTCTCGTTTGATTGATTATTAATGAATGACTATTGGTTATGGTTCCACTCTTGTTATTATTTATGACGATGATGAGTTATGTCTTTTCTGACTAACATATAGTTGCATATACTGGATTTTATGCTTGCGTTTGTATTGTTTCTTCTATGTGCAGGTGTCCATTCACAGAGATCGTGAGGATTGTGATCTGATGGAGCAGAGGAATGAGAGCACCACCTCTCCTACAAACAATAGCATTGGAATCTAGGTAGGCCTTCATTGTTGGTCTGTTTATTTGCAATTAGGAACTTGCGCTATAGCGTTTGACGATTGTTGCTAGACCCGATCTGGGATAGTAGGGATCGCCTTTATCCGTAGAGAGGATTTACCTCTTCAACACAAGGTATAATTGTAAGCAATTCCATCTTGATTAATGTAAGTTGCATGGTATTTCCTTCCCAATTCTAGTATTATGTTTCCATGCTTGATAATCTAATCTGAATATACTTGGATGTTCTAATTAGATCAATAATTTTATAATAATATTTCTTGATTTAAAGACAAGGTGTTTGTCATTTGGTGGTGGTGTGTTTAGGTTGCAAGGATTGGTAATGGGAGCAGGATCTCTAGAGATGGACTAGGGTCTTTTGTAACTGATATTGTCAACATCGATACCATCTAGTAAAGGGTGAAGGAATGTCCATTATCACTTCCTTATTTCCATGAATATGAAGTAGCTTGTGTAAAATATCTAGGGGAAAGCTAGTCTATAGTTTTATCTGGTAGATATAATGGAGATATCTACGAAGAAATAGTTCCTTTACTAATAGGTATAATTTACGTAAGTACAATGGTGTATACTAAAGAACATAAACAAGCATAGAATTAGTATGCTTCATCAACTAGAAGAGACCAATAGCACCAAGACCTAATCAACAAGGTATGAGCTATAACCCTTCACATTATTTTAATAAATGCAATTAATATTTCCTACCTTATCTTTGGTGTCTTCCTAACCCTTCACTTTGGACCATTCCTACCCTATGGTATTACACAAACCAATATGCCATATATCCTTACCAATCATCCCCAAACTAGCCTCCCCAATGGAGTAATCCTTCACAAGCGTGGAGGTATCAAATGGCTCAACCACCAATCTTATTTCCTTGTCCTTAATATATTATCATACCTTAGAATTTTTATCCACCAAATCAAGCTCAAATCCCCACCCAACCCAATCTAAATCCCAATAATAAGCAAGCCTAACTAGTTTCCAATAATGGGACTTCTTATTAGACTCATTTCGTGGAGGTTCAAGAAATCAACCTTAGGTTGAGGAATATCCTATAGTATCCTCATAATCCTTGTAAAATAAAAGATACAAAACAGGAGAAGAAGGAACATGCCCCTCAATAGAATTCTCAAACCCCACCTTACCCTGAGAGGTTGATCACCAAAAAGACACATACACTTGAAGAAACAAAATTTTTAAGGGAGTTGAATAAATCGTGTGTTAACATGCCTCTATTATAGGCCATTAAAGATGTTTTTATCTATAAAAAAAAATCAAGGATGGATTTATGAAAAGGCATGGGAGGAGAAAAAGAGATTCCTCCACAATACATGTCATATGGTAACTAGTTGATCTATTACTTGGGAGGATAATTGTTCCTAGATATTTGGATCTAGGTAGCTCAGTTGTATATGTCCACATTGATCATATTGTAGTTCAAAAAATAGTGTTTGATCTAAGAGATACTATTAACATCATTACTATGGACACTATGTTGGAACACAATCTTCAAGATTCCTTGAAAAAACCACCATTGTGCTTTAAAATGTTAATAGATCATTAATGGAATGAGAGGGACTGATAGGAGATGTCATGCTATTGATTGATACTTGGGAGTTCGCTACTGATTTCCTTGTATTATAACTAAAAATCAACTTTAACATGTATATGCTTATCCTAGTTAGAGTTTGGTTAACCATAACAAATGCATGTATCAAGTGTAGAACCAATAGTATGAGCATCACTAATGGGTAGTCCCAAAAATGGCTTGTACTACACCCTCCTTCTCAACCATTGGGTGAAGCATATTTTCCTACTTGGGTTGAGGAAGAATAATATCCCATCCTTATATCATTCTATCCTATTAATAATTTTGAAAAGATCTTAGAAACAAGCAAGTTGATGAAGATGATTTAATTTCCAAATTTTTGCAAAATGTATACCCTGTTATTATGATAATTGATGGTCTAAACAATGATCAAACTTTAGGAAAACCTAGAAACTAAATGAATAATTTGTGGGCATCATTACTTATTACTTCATCTAATAATAACACCACCAAAATAGTGGAAATGTATCCCTCTAAACTATTAAAATCGGAACCTCTCTCACTACTAATCAAGAGAAAGAGTTGGTCACTATTTTGAAAAGGAACTATGAATATTTTGCATGGGATTATAAGGAAATTATAATAATCCATCCATCTATTTGTACTTGTAACATTTATATCGCTAAAGATCATACACCCATTTACCAACCTCAAATGAGTCTCTCATTGATCTCAGAGAAGTGTCATTTCCTTATTAGTAAAGGGGTTGTCTGAGGGAATTACCTATCCTTGAAGTAGATCCAAGTAAGGTGAACACTATCATAAACCTTCCTATTCTTAAAAAGAAAAAAAATGTTATAAGTTTCCTTGGCCACGCAAGTTATTATAGGACATTTATTAAATATTTAAGTAAGATTGCTTCACCTTTATTTTCTCTATTTATTAAGGATTCATATTTTTGTTGGCCATCTAAGTGTCAAGAAGCTTTTGATTGCATTAAGGAAAAACTCATTTTAGCACCAATCCTACAAGTTCCTAGTTGGACCATACCTTTCCACATTCACATTTATCCTTCAAATGGGGCTATAGGGGCAGTACTTGTTCAACAATAAGATAATATGCCTTATGCAATTTATTTTATTAGAAAGAAATTTTTCAAATGAAAAATTGAATTACATTGTAACCAAAAGGGTTTTTGTTACTATTCAGGATCTCAATATATTTAAGCATTATATTGTTGACTATCAAGTTTTTGTATACATTTATCATGTTGTTATCAAGTATTTGATGAATAATATTGATGTTATTGGAAAGATTATCAAATACCTATTATTGCAACAACATGATTTGACAATAAATTACAAACCTAGGAAGGAAAATGTTGTTGCATATTTCTTGTCAAGACTAATTGTTTCTACAAATGAAGGCATGGTTGATGATCATTTTCCAGATGAGAATCTCTTATTCATTGCAACATACACTCAGTTTTTTTGACATATCCAAGTTCCTGACTACTAGGAAGCTTCCTCCACATCTATCCTATAGGGAGAGGTGCAAAATCATCAAGTAGAGCACCTTCTACATACAAGTTACAAGTTTCTTGTTTGAGTTAGGACCTAATCAGATACTAAAAAGATGTGAGAGAGTATGAAGTATAAGATATTTTAGAAATATAGCATGATAGGATATGTGGAGAGCATTTTTCAAACAATAAGAAAACATATAAGATGTTGCAGGTTGGTTATTTTTGGCCTATACTTCACAGAGATGCTCATCAATAGACCTCCTAGTGTGATAAATGCTAGAGGATGGGGAAGCCTACCAAGAGAAACGAGATTCCTTTATAGCCACATGTATCATTGGAGCCCTTTGAAAATGGGGTATGGACTCCAATGGACATATTGATCCTCCCTTAGGACCAAAAAAGTACAACATTTTGTGTTCTAATTATTTAACGAAGTGGGTTGAAGTAAAAGAAGTTGAGGTGGCCATAGAATAGAAGATAGTAGAATTCTTGAGAGAGAAAATTTTATGCAAGTTTGGATTCCCAAGAGAGGTGGTTACATATCAAGGTACTTTGTTCACTTCCAACCTTAATTAAAGGATTATGTAGCAACACCACATGAATCTAAAAAGTTTTCTCCATACTATCCCCAAGCTATTAGACAGGTTGAAGCGGAAAACGGAGAGTTGGGACTCACCAACATGATTAGAATGTGGAGAAGAGATGGGGTTGAGAGACTCACTTGAAGGAAACATGGCCTAAACATTCACATGAAATACCATCATAAGGTTCACCTCTTGTGAGCTCATCTATGGTAAGAAGGCCATGATTCCTATTGAGTTTAATTTCACCACTTTGAGTATAATCTTATAGTTAGATATGGATTTGTTTGATGCTCAATAGGAAACGAAACAAAAATTGAATGCATCAGATAAACAAAGGATTAAAAATCTCTTTCATACTCAAATGACCCAAGTGCAAAGAAAGGCCTATCCTGACAAGTTCCTTGGGACTAGGGACTTCAAGGAAGGTGATTTGGCCTTACTTTATGATTCTAAGTATAAATATTTTAAGCAATCATGTTTTTTCATGTATTTCTCATTTTTCGTGTAGCGGGGTCCTTCAAAAGTATGTAACATGGTCACTCCTTGGATGAGGAATGGAATTTAATTCCTCATCCAAGGAGTACCCATGTTGCATACTTTTGATGGACCCTACTACACGAAAAATGACAAATACATGAAAAATGTGATTTCTCCCTTGTGACTTGGAGAAACAACCTACTAATAAGACCTAGGGATGTTCACCTAAAGCCCATATTTAACCAACTAAATGAATAACAACTATATGAAAAACTATAGCATGAATAAACCTATTTCCTGAAAGAAAAATGAAAACTATCAAGCCCAATTGATTATTATTCATACACCCAAAAAACAAGGGGTTGACATAGTTCAAACCACATTGAATGAGAAGGTTTTTGAGATCGACCAAAACCAACCTAAGTTCTTGCCTCCCACCTGTTACGATAGGTTCAAGTTACTGCAAATTCCTAGAAATCATCCGATAAATTTCATGACCATGTGGTTAGGTCCATATGTGGTGGAAAAATGCTACAACAATGGCTCTACTAAAAGAAAAACCATTGATGAAGAACATATATCCCTCTTGGTGAATAGTTTTAGACTTAAAGTTTACAAGAAACCTCTGAAAAAGGAAGATTTTATAGAAGATTTCAAATAGCGAGATCTGAATGTGGTTGAGATCATAAATTCTCCAACCAATCCAACTATTAAAAAAAAAAACATGAATAAAAATTTCAAAGTGAAAGCCTTCTTTGAGGTGTATAGGAAAAAAAATCAAACTGAAAACCTTTCTGAATTAGCTCTATATTTGAAAAATAAAATCCCCTCCTAGGAAAACCCATATAGGCATGATATGGTAGAGAATGATGAAAACAAAAATGACATTGTTACGCTATTTAAAAAAAAAAAAACACGCACATACATAGAGAGAGTAAATTCACATTATGGTTAATTTTCATATTCTAGTTTTTGTCTTCCTAATTTTTTTTTTATTTGTATAGATCCCAAAAAAACCTGTAATAGGAAGAACACCAATCACATTAAAATTGAGGATACAAAGCTTGAAGGAAAACTTCAAAAAAATACAAGATCATCAGAAATACCACATGTAATGCCTTACAACAGAAATTATGTATTGTCGCGGTCATTTGTTTTTCCCTCCAAAAACCCTCTTTTATTCTCATCACACTTTCACTTCCCTTCCCTTTCACTCATATTCATCTATCTATAATGAATTTCCATCGATATCCATTCATTTCTTTAGCTTTTCCCCATTCAAGCAAGCATATATAGAAAAGAATATAGTAGCCTTGTATTTCTATAAGAAAATATCAAATTCAAAAAAAAGTAACAAGATAATGAAATTATTTCATTATAGCTCTAAAATCTCAATTAGAGCATCACCAAGGAAATATTTACACTCCATAGCAAGCAAAATTCAGCCTTTTGGAATTTTGCAGGATGCCTTATATGTTTAGCAACGTAAACTTTGAAATGGGAACTGATATTGTTACCTGTTTTATAGAGATAGCAAAAAAATGACCCGATTTTGAAAAGGGGTGATGCAGAACACACATGTTTTTTTTAGAGCATAGCTTTTGGCACTATAAATTTTTTTATGTACATGTGTTTTAGAATGGTAGTGATTTTGATATTCATTTTAAAAAGTGGTAATTCTACACCATGCCCTTCTTTTAAAAGTTTTTTTTTTACTTTTAATTTTATAATGTATGAAATGTAAATAATTATTTTGTAATTTAATAAT
>APFE031750608.1:51542-63861 GCA_000404065.3 Pinus taeda
TGTGGGCCCCGTTTTTGGGTAAGTTGGTACATCAACTTCCCGGGGTCGCAAATTGGTCGTATTATCTCCGTTTGATGCGCATGATAGCCCGTTGGAAAGATCTCTCTGAGGACTACGACAAAAAAAATGATATTTAGATAGAAAAATTGTTGGCAGTAGATTTCCCAAAAAACGTCGTTTAGGGCCTCAAAACGGCTCCGGAAGTTTAGGACCCAAAAAACTGCTAAAAATAGTAAACTGTGCTATAATTAAGGACACTGAAAAACTGAAAGAGACAGTTGTGGGGGTCCAAATGGGATAGGTGGGTGGCCACCAACATCCACCTGGATCAGGCACCGCAGGCAATACTAGGAGAAAGTGTGAAACCAGGGATTGAGACATTTGTAAGGTCTTTCTCCCATTTTCAAGGTTTGACATGAAGAGCTGAGGTTTAAGACTTGCAAAAGAGGGAGGTATAAGTATTGATGGACTCACACGAACTGTAGAAAGTCATGGTGACAATTTTTTGTGTAACAGATTACCCCCTAAAGTGCGAAGTTTGTAGTAGATGAGGATGATTTTTGATCATCGAAGAAGAGTGAAGGACTTTATCATTTCAAGGATCTTCCTGTGGATACCCTGGTTGAACCTGTAAAAACATTCAATGAAAAATATATATGTGTGAACATATCATCGCTGAGGTAGGCATTCCCATACTCAGATCAAAACTGACTAAGAACTATCTAAAAACTGCTCTGTTACAGGAATGATTTTGTATTACATCACAATTAGGAACACATGGACACAGTATGGACGTAGCCATCTATTTATGAATAGTCCACTATAGAATGATAACAAAATTCCTCATGGCCTGGATGGTGGACACTAGATCCAGGGTCTTCATTTCTACTTTTTGAACCAGTACGATTCTACCCATGTGAATGGATGTGTCGAAGTCGAACATGGGAGAAACCACTTGATTACCAGTCAATGATGTAAATCATTAACAAGTGTGAGAGGAACCACCAGTAATGTCAATGGTCCTCAAAGTACCCAGTACAATCCATGAGATGTGAATGAATGAGTCGATGTCGAACATATCACGGAATCCGTTGATCGAAGGTCAATGATGCAACCTGTCGTCAAAGGCGAGAAACCTGCCATTGAGGCATGAAAATTCCAAGGTACTGATGATTTCTATATCATCTTTCTAGATAATGAGTTGGAGTCGATAAAAAGTGATCCGTCATGGGCAAGCCCATAACACGAAATCATAGATCAAGTCTGAAGAAATAAAACTAGCAAGAACTTAAATCAGGGATGGTCAATGATGGATGACAAATATTTTGCAGGTGAATGGTTTATTTATACAGACCTCTTGAACATGTAACAACACAGCAGATGGCTTGGTCACAGTTGACCCAAAGTTAATACCCGGAAACCAGTTGAAGACTTTCAAAGTGGTTTGATGAACCGTCAGGTAAAGGATTTCCCAACCCAGGTGGATAAAAGTGTAGTGTTCAAGAGTGATGGAAAGTTTTTTAAACATAGAGTACAACAAACGAGTTTATTTTTGTTATTTTCCCCCACCATTTCTGGCAAGTACCTCTTTATTTTTGACAAGCTTAAGGAGGATAACATTTGCTTGGTTATAAGCTCATCCTTCGGATGAGTCCAACTTAGTTTAAATTCGAACCCTAAGAAGGAGTGGTTCGTTCCTATTTCTAATTGAACATGTCCTTTACTGTGAAATTTTAACGAGTCCAGTATAGGAGAAACTCGGTGTTTTTCAATTTTAAGGAGTCAGAAGAAAAACTTAAGAAAACTCTACAGTTGTCCTTTTTCGTAAATTTGTGTCTCCCAAGCCCAAAAAAGTATAAAATAATACTTGAGAGAATCGCTTGATCATTACGACCAAGGAGTACTTTTCATGTTTAGTGCCTTCAATCCAAAAAAGTAAAAAAGTCACTGAAAACACATCATTTTATTACCAATATCGAACTTGAAATGACAAAAGTCCAGCAATCTTTTCATGTTTGTACGATCGGAAAAGAGCTGTAAAAGACCGTCTTTGTAATTCTACTTTAACGAGTATACAAAGAAACACTCAGCAATCTTTTCATTATTTACAAGTCCGAAAAGAGCTTAAAGAGGACTCCTATGTGTTTTTTGTCGAAAATGATCAATTTCACTTGAAACCCCAATATTTTGCACAAAAATTGCAAACATTACTCATATCTGTTTAAAAAATAATAAAAATTCACCAAAATGACCTTTTCAAAATAAAAAATAAATAAATTTTAATTTATTTATTCAAAAAATCTTATAGAAATGGCTTTTACAAGTTCATTTTTACCGTTTACCTTTGGAGTAAAAGGTAAGAGCTTTTGGTAAAAAACCTCCCGTGGAGATTGCACAAAATCTGACCGCTGGAATTCAGAACCGTCTTCTCCAGGTAATTCACAATGTCCTTGACTTGCATTTCGTTCATTTCCAATTTCATTTTAGGGTTTATATTTTGACTTTTGGAGGAAATTTAGGGCAAAAAATCGCCCGCAGTGGTTGCGCAAGGGCGCCATGTGGCCCCTGCACACCCCGACTTTTCTGTACACAGAGAAAAGTTGGGGTGCCACACCTACGCACTCTCTAAAAAGTGGAGTGTGAACCCCGCGGAATGCCAATTTTCAACCCTAGGTTTTCCATTTTTGACCCATAGAAGTTTAGAATGAAATTTCTAATCCACCTATTTTGCATTGTAGGTACACAATATGCTTGTTTGGCAGGAAAGAGAGCATGAGGACGTTCATCAGGCTGCATTGCTCCATCCGCCTTCATTATAGGCATTGAGAGCATGTGGGCTTTTCAAATTTTGGACCATACCTGGCATGAGGGCACAGGTAGACTTTTTGCAGTGGATGGTTAACAGATGGAGCATTCAGGACCAGTGCTTTATTAATTGCAGCAACCAGCTCGAAATTGAGTTGGATGACATATATTTTTTACTGGCTTGCCCAAGAGAGGCGAGCAATTATCTCTTTTTGGATCTAGGCCAGGTGGCCCATCTGTCGCTAGTCTCCAACTAGAGTTCTGTAACTACCAGGATCTGGACAAACGGATAGATGTGAAAACCATCTCCTGTCCTGAATTGAAGGTTATTGCTTTTACTGTTACCAGACTCTGTGGTAGCGCAGCACTGCATCTAGCTACAGGCTCCCAGATGCGCATGGCAGTGGACTGCTTCCGAGGCACCATTTTCAACTGGTGCGATGTTGTATTGGCCAATGTGAAGGGCCAATTGACTAGGGCGAAGCAAGGGTAGCTAAAGAAATTTGGTTATGGTTACTTAGTTGTCAGCTTTGCCCTAGAGAGGGTACCGCTACTGGTTCCACAGCAGCTCACAGTTGAGGCTGGACTTCCCCGAGATCCTCGGGTTATGCGATGGGTCGCAGTTATGCCCCATCATCCAGATGAGGGTTCTGAGATCGTTCGATTCACCCCAAAGTACTTCCGTTGGTTAGAGAACCAAATTTTCATTATTCAGGATTTTCCATACGCTGGGATGGATTATCGCAGCGATCCCGATATGACTCTTCCAACAGGAGAGCAATGGGATGACAGAGGTAAAAATTGTTTTTCAACATTTTAATTTTATATGTATGTTTTTTGTATTTTTAACAATCGTCCAAAAACTAATAGTAAAAGTTTTTAAATGCATATGTGGGTCCACGGTGACCAGCCACTCTCCAGCCCTATGATCGGAGACAACCAGCTGCCGCGGTACCAGCCCCACAGGACCAGACAGTAGAGACTTTGGTTGAGTTGGAGAGTCACCTAGAGCGCTTGACTGCAGACATTCTAGAGATCAGCATAGATGACATTCCACTTCGGCTTCAGCGTTATGTGATTGGGGTCCTCAGACCTTTTAGGAGGTTCCTTTGTAGGGTGGCCTAAGCAGTAGTGTCCTATCGATATCATCACCAGTGATGGGATGATCGCTTTGTAGACCCATTTTTTATATGACTTTTGATACTATTATTTTTTTCGATCATAAGGTGTTTTTCAACCTATGATTGAGGACGATGTATATTTTGACACACTCTTTTGCTATGCTATGCTATTACTATGGTTATCTTGCAAAACATGTTTATGAGATGTTTTTAAATTTACTGCTTGATTCAATGCAAATGTCTATTTAACATTCGAAAAGATTTTGCGTCTGCTAATGTATTTAAATATCTTGGAATATGTTAATATGCTATGTAATCAAATTCTCGTTCCAAGAGACTGACTCTCAAAAATAATAGTAATAATACTGGATTTCTAATGGCATAAACGCGATTAAGTTGTAATACAACGAGTTTCGAATCTAAATTAACAATTAAACTTCGAATCCCAAATGAGATGGATTCAGACAATAATTCAATCACTGCACTGTATTCTGCAATGTTGTTTTTTGTTTGACCGAAGCTTACCCCGTGCATAGATACTAACTCGTCAAAGGGTGAATAGATAACCCAAGCTACGGAAGAGATGTTCCATGTACTATGACAAGCACCATTAGCGAAACCAATGTATGTTTGAAGAGGCGTCGACATCTGCAATATCAAGAGTAAAATCAAGATAAGCAGGACTAATAATGAAAAACACTCACTAAAGTAAAGCACGCAATCTTAATCTACGAATGCACCAACGTAGAAAAAACTAATCTAATGAAATCTCCACGCTATCCATTTAAGCATAATATCGCTTTAGATAAAGCCCATTCCTAGGTTTACCTAAAGAGACACCGTCAAAATATTCCAGCTCATAGGCCCCTTTTGCTAGCTTCCGCTTGACAATATACGTACCATGCCACATGGGTAAAAATTTTCCAGCCCCTAGCTTATCGTTTGCTTGATCATAAAGTAAAACTAGGTCGCCTTCCGAAAAATTGCGGGGTGTAACATTTCGATCATACTGAGCTTTGATGCGTTTGGCATGAGTTTCGATAGCTAATGCAGCATTGCATCGATTCTCATCTAATTGAGCTAAGTATAATAAATGTTTTTCCTCTTCGGAAGTGGCTCGTAATAATTGCACAACAATTTGTAATGACAGGATTTTGCATTCAATGGGCAATACTGCCTCTAAACCGTAAACCAGTTGAAAGGGAGTAAAACCCGTTGATGTTTTGACTGAGGTTCGGTACGCCCAAAGCGCTAAAAATAACATGTTGTTCCAATTCGATCGATGAATCCCAATGATTCGTCGAATCATGGTGACTAGAACTTTGTTGACTGCTTCAACCAGACCATTTTCCTGTGGGTAATATGGAGTGGAACTATCGTGACGCAGGCCAAGCTGATCTGTAAGTTCGGTCATCATGATGTTTCGAAAATGAATCCCATGGTCAGTGATAATCACTTGGGGGACACCAAACCTAGAAATTATATGATTGAAAAAAAAAATCGCAGCAGTTTTGTCGTTTGCCGAAATTGTAGGCATCGCCTCAGCCCACTTGGTAAAATAATCTACCGCAAGGATGATGTATGCATGCCCCCTGGCCGAGTGAGGGTTACATGTAATAAAATCAATACCCCATTTTGCGAAAGGACCAATGACAATGACAGGGTGGAGAGGAGCACGAGGAGCGTGCATCCTTCGATCAAAAATTTGGCAGTTGTGACATTTCTGGATAGCAGTAATACAGTCTTTAAACAAGGACAGCCAGAAATAGCCAGCGCGCAAAATCTTTTGGGCTGTGGCATACCCAGACATATGACCGCCACACACTCTAGAGTGGAAATCATTGAGAACCTTCTCAGCCTCATCATGATTAAGGCAACGACGGAAGACGGAATCCACCCCACGACGATAAAGTGTATCTCCAATAATAGTGTAAGGTTGGGATTGGAATCGTATTTTCCGGCGTTGAGATCGTGAAGTATCGGGCCGAAAATATTGGGTTTGGAGATAGACAATGATATCTCCATACCATGGATCAACGGTGCTGATAAGGAACAAGGATTCATCCGCAAGGTATTCTTCCGCCACATGTTCGGTATCGTCACGAGGGAAATCACACATTAGTTCCGAAAAAACCAAAGACTTCTTTGACTTGGCCTTCTCAAATTCCAAGTCAAATTCCTGCAGGATGACAATCCATTTGGAACACTTGCCCCCCAGCAATTGTTTATTCAAAATGTATTGCATAGGGTTACAGTCAGAAGTGACAGTGGTTTTGCGTAACAAAATGTAGTGACGAAAACGCTGAATAGCTTGGACTGCAGCTAAGCCCAGTTTCTCCACGTGAATATTTTAACTCAATTGGAGTTTGAGTCCGACTAAGATAATATATCACATGTTCACTTTCGAATTCATCCTGTTGAACTAAAACCATCCCAATTGTGGAATGGGAAGCAGCAAGGTACAAGAAGTAGTCCTGGTTGTAGTTGGGAGGATGCAATAATGGCGCATGGGTCAACGCATGTTTTAGAGCATCAAATGCTTTGTCAGCTATCTCGTCCCAAAAGAATGGAGTATTTTGCTTCAACAACCGGGTGAAACCTTTTGTAATCTCTGCGTAGTTAGGAATAAAACGACGTAAAAATTCTGCTTTCCCTTGCAAACTCTAAAGTAGGAAAGAGTCGAAGGAGGTGGTAACTTGACAATGGCTTCGACCTTCGAAGGATCGACGTGAATGCCGGCTTTCGATACAACAAATCCCAGTAATCGACCCGTTTTGATACAGAAAACACACTTGTGTGGATTAAGCCTAATCCGATAATGCCTACGTCTCATAAAGATAGCTCGTAAGTGAGTGAGATGATCGGCTCTTCGCAATGAATGAGATGGTAGATCATCGAGATAGGGCTGCACAATGTGCTTGATGTCATGAAATGCGTAACAAATTGCCCTTTGAAAAGTTGCCCCGACGTTCTTCAATCCAAAAGGTAACTTTCAATAAGCAAAGGTCCCCCATGGACAGATGAAAGCCGTTTTTGGTTGATCTGCAGGTAGAATGTTAATTTGATTATAACCGGAAAAACCATCCATAAAGGAGAATATTTCACTGCCAGCACAATCATCGATAATTTGATCAATATAGGGTGTGGGATAATTATCCTTGGGACATGCACGATTAATATCCCTATAGTCAATGCATATTCTTATTATCCTTTGTTTTTTATTAACTGGAACAATATTCGATACCCAATCCATTAAAGGAATTGGATAAATGAAACCTGCTTTAAGTAATTTCTCAACTTCAGTTTTGATGCCAGCAGCTTTTCGTGGGTGTATTTGACGCAACCGTTGCCGGACGGGTTTAGCATCTGGGTAGGTTTTGATTTCATGAACAACGATTGAAGGATCGATTCCTGGCATTTCCTCATAGGACTAGGCAAACACGTCGTGGAATTCTTGAAATAGGACTTTATATGTGTTGACTTCAGTGTCTATACAGGAAGCACCTATGTGAATGTTTTCAACAATCCCAGGTTTGACTGAAATGTCGATAGGAACCGTGCGAGAAATATTGGCTAAATTTTGTTCAAAATCAGGATGTTTCAGTGGATTCTGTGGTTCTTTGACATATTCAGTGGTGAAAATGGATGAAAAATCATTTTCAAAATGATCAATCCCAGGTAAAAATGAAGACCGATGATGAAGATCTTCCCATGGTAAGGCATCAACGGATAACAGTTCCCGAATTTGTTCATCAGTGTGAATGATTTCTGAAAATGTTGTTGACTCTGAGGTTGAAATTGAAAATGATTTCTCATTGATCTCATTCACTAGATCAGGGTTGGTTGAATTTGAGTCGGAAAATGACTGTACTGCCTGATAAGCAACTTCAAAGGGACTCAAAGGCATAGCATCGCCAAGAGAGTCCACCTCGGATTCGAATGGAACGACCCAAAGATCATCAAGAAAAATGGATTCTGATGAAATCATATGAACGGTTGCGAAAGGAGACTGTACGTTGGGAGGAGGAAAGGAAAATGTTCTGAGTAAACCCGAATATTTAACTAATCCTACTCTAACATCCTTATAAGGGATAGCGGTTTTTCCAACATGTTGAATACTCTCAGCAGAGGATGGGTTGGACGAGAAATAAGTTAACAGATCTATTGTTACAATCTTTCCGTTATGTGGGAACTTAATAAGCTGAAAGACTGAGGAAACAACAGCAGTCATGGCGTAAGACCAGCTACGACCCAAAAGAAGGTTGTAATCTAAAGGGGCATCAACCACCTCCACATCTAGATTAATGGTTTTCCCTTCAACCCCTATAGGCAAATCCTATAGAATGCCATAAGGATGAAACCCTCGGCCATCAAAGGCCTTTAGAATTGTCAGGGATTGATTAAGCGTAGGAGAACCAAGTGTTTCCAACACTGTATCAACATAATACACATGGAATCTCCCTCATCATTCACAGTCCGAAAACAAGGTCTGTTTTTTACTAACACTGGAATCTGGAAATCCATTTGATGAGGAAGGCGAGGTGTACTATTTTCTAAATCGAAGACTATGAAGTTAGATTCCTGAAGATCAACAGCTCCTATAGCCGACAGTAGCATTTTCCGTTGTGCTCGACATGATTGCAGCACTTCCAAAGCCGACAGTGTTGAAGGTGAAACAGCTAAATCTTCAACAATGTTATAATTCTGAGCAGCTCTCGCATGAGGATTGAAAGCTGACTTTCGAAGTATACCCTTAGCAGGCGGCTTGATTACTAAGTCGGGATTAGGTTTCTCGATCTGTAGTGGATTGGAACCAGATGGAGCTGAGGTTGATGGATTGGAATTGGAACATTCGGCTTCCTTTCCACCAAAATGACTTTTACTCCCGTAATCTTGTGATCGTGTCGCAATACTTACATGTGACACCATCATTATGGGTTCTTTCAAGGTATTAGAGGAAGTGCCTATCATTTTACTGTCTTGATTTGGAAAAGGATCCTTCAAAACAGTGGGTGTTTGCGAACCTTTGGCGATCTTTGCAACCTCGACACGATGCGGGAAATCCCTTGTAAAGTGTTCCTCATCACAGATGAGACAAGGATATCGAGGTTTTCGTTTCTCGTCAGTAGATTCAGTTTTCTCGGATTTCTCCCTTGAGTTCTGCTTTTTCTTCTTCTTACCTTTCTTTTTGCCCTTGGATTTTGATTTGGTCGTGGATGATTCCACGACATGAACATTGGCAGAAATTTCAGGTGAAGACTCTCCTTTAGGGGAATCTAGTAAAGTTATTATGGGAGAAGAATTTTTGGAGGATTTCTTCTTACTTTTGGTATTAACAGTACCAATCATACCATCAGCGGCATGAGACCCTGAGGGAGGTGCAGCGATTTGATTTTGTTTCGGAAGGTCGGGGATTTTCTCATGCAATGTACCTGACTGAGTATAAACTAATTCAAGGTACTGTGCTTGAGCAATTACTTGCTCTTCTGTAACTACCCCTGCCTTAGCGACATCTTCAATTATCTTGGGTAATAATGATTTCACAAACCATTCTGCCAAAATTTGGTCCGGAATAAAAACTTTCACTAAACGACGTCGACACCGCCATTCATGGATATGATCTGAAATATAAGTAGACGTCGACTATTTTAACGAAGTTAATAATTCCGTGCCATTCTCATATCGGACTGGCAGCTGAAAATGCGTAAGGAAGGAAGTAGCTAACTGACTAAAATTATAAAAGGAGCCTCGTGGCAACTCAATGTACCACTTGGCTGCAAGGCCGATCAAATTGTGTTGAAAAAGACAAAGATGAATGGAATCATCTATAACAGAATTTGATGCACACCAGAGATGGTAAGTCATCACATGATTAGACGGATCTTCTCTTGGCTTCCCCTCAAACTTAGGTATATCACTGGGCAACTTATTCGGCATTGGCAGCCAAAACAGAAGATAATTTATTGGATCGTTCGTAAGGCGCGACAAATCAGGCAAATCTAAAGTTGCTATGAACGGTAACTGACTGTTTGGATCCCGAAAACTTGGGGTCATAAGAGCAGCCCCAGGAGGAGGATATACAGGATAGCTTGGTATCGGATTTGCATTTGGGATATTATATCCTCCTGGAAAACCAGCATTAACCGAACCGTACTGGGGTTGTTGAGGTTGTTGATATGTATACCGAGGGTACAGTTGATACTGATAAGCCGGGTTCTGCACAGCGGGCCTGTATTGATACTGCCCCTGGTACGGTTGATAAGTAAATTGTGGTTGACTTGTAACAACTGTACTAGGCGTAGGGTGTCCTACAAGAATAGAAATCGGAGTCTGGATTGTAGGTCTAGATTGGGGTAAAGAGGCCTGAGGAGTTGATACAGGAGCAATAGAAATTGGAGCCACTGATACTCCAAAAATAGGTGGGGTGGATTGAACAGAAGTCGCAGCAATTGCAGCAGAGGTTTGGGATGGAGTTCGAGGTGAACTAGGCCCAGGCTGTGGAACTGCCCCAGGTGTAGCAGCTTGAGTAGTAGGCTGGACAGGCTGTTGGGGTTAACCAGAAACAAAAGATTGTCCAGATTGAGATGAAAACTGTGCACTAGGTTGCGGAGTCTGTGGATCCCACACCACGTTCATTCTGGGGTATGGACCCATAACAGGTTGAACATATTGAGGACCAAAACCAGGTTGAGTGTAAGATTGATAATTATATGGTACATTTCCGGGTCCTTGAACAAATGATTGACCTGAAAGTGGTTGAAAACCTAGAGGTTGATATTGACCCTGAGGTTGATACTGACCTTGGGGTTGGTACTGACCTTGGGGTTGGTACTGACCTTGAGGTTGGTATTGACCTTGAGGCATATATTGATATTGGCGTTGGCCTTGAGGTAAATATTGATACTGGGGTTGACCTTGAGGAACACACTGTCCCGAAGGAACATACTGTCCTTGAGGTTGCCCCCTAGGCGGTAATGGACTGCCTTGGGGTTGCCCCCCAGGAGGTATTGGAGTACCTTGCGGCTGCCCCCCAGACGGTATTGAACTACCTTGAGGTTGCGGATTAGGAGTAGTACCAGACATCATAAGAATTTATTCAACACTTAACGGCTTAGTTCCATTATGACCAGGAGATACAGTATAATCGATGGGTCGAGGAGAAGCTCCTGAAAATGTACCAGATACAGACTGATACCCAGGAGGAATAGAAGGGCCGCCATGTAAAAAAATTTCTGGCATCTGAGTAAACAAGGATGACTATCTCGACATATTCAAGGGAGCATAATAACCTTTGGGTGTTGGATGAAAGGAAATCGAGGTGGTGAAGATGCGAGACTTGGATTTTCTAAGAAATTGGTCAATGAAATATATCAAGCATCACCTCTAATGGGACTGAAGAAAATAGATTCATGCTCCCTAAGTTCAATAGTCGGTTGGTTTTTAGGGATGCTTATACCTTCGTGGGGACTTGAGCTTACAATTTCTTCAATGGAAATGAGTCTAGAAGGAAGATTTTTGGTGATAATATTTTCTACTCTGGGTGAACTAGGTCCACTAGAAACAGGAGAAGCAAATCCTGAAGATGGAGTAGCAGCAATTTCAGTTTCAGGATCAGAGATTTCAGGTTCTTCAACTACTGAACTAGTAGGAGTGATACTACCAGTAACCTCAGAAAATGAAATCGGTTCATAAATATGTTCTATTGCTTGCACTATATAATCAGGATGTACAATCAACGAAGACTCTCCGGCCTCCGATGATCCAACCCTAATTTCACTAGGTGTCACAAGGGCTCACAGCCCTTCCAGCTGACTTGGTATAAATTCGGGAGGCTGCCCCCGAAGTCAATGGGATTGTCTCGGTAATTCAGCCACGATTAATCTAATTACTTCACACAAAAACAAAGAAAAATCTCAAGAAAAACACCTAAAGTCTCTAAAGAACCAAAAAAATTGAAGCACACGCCTAACAAATCTAGGAGATCAAACCACACACAAACAGTATCTTTCCGGATTGAAAACACTAGTTGGTGATGAAATCCAACATTGCAGAGTCCAATACAGAAATGGCAGTTGGAATAGTTACCCCGACAACCTGCTTAATGAAACAGATTGGCACAAGTTTCTCCACTATAACCGTCTCGAGTGAAGATAACCCCCCAGAGAGTCCAAGTGAGTCTAGTCGACATCTGCTCCAGGTACAGTGGGATCTTCCCTCCACCGTCACCTAGGAAAGAATCCTAAAGATTATGGCCACTAAGGTCACCAACGGAAACAAATATACCTGGGGGAACAGTCTACGATCCGATACGCACACAAGGGCAGAGTAAAAAGCTCAATCCCCTTGAAGGCTCCTTGACATAATCCAAGGTTTACCAACAAGTGACCCCAGGC
>APFE031750608.1:63871-122857 GCA_000404065.3 Pinus taeda
GTTTTGTTAGACAGAAGCAAGTGGCTAGATTATTTCCTGCAAGAGGGACTGTTGTTTAAAAGAAATCAACTGTGCATATCAAGTTGTTCTATGAGGGATAATTTGATTAAGGAGAAACATAATGGAGGATTTTGAGGGCATTTTGGTGCAAACAAGACTTATGAGCAGGTGAACCGGTTTTATTTTTGGCCAAAGATGAGGTCTGAAGTGGAAAAGTATGTGAAAAATTGTAAAGTCTGTCAGTATGCAAAGGGAAACAGTCAAAACATAGGTTTGTATGTTCCATTACCTATTCCAAATAGACCTTGGGATATGGTAAGTATGGACTTTGTTTCGGGTTTACCAAAAACTCAAAGAGGAAATGATTCAATTTATGTAGTAATTGACAGATTTTCAAAAATGTCACATTTTATTCCATGTTATAAAATTAGTGATGCTACTCACATTGCTAATCTGTTTTTTAAGGAGATTGTAAGATTACATGGATTACCTAAGAGCATTGTTTCAGACAAAGACACCATATTTGTTGGACATTTCTGGAGGACATTGTGGAAGAAGCTTAGAACTAAACTGAGTTTCAATTCTGCTTATCATCCTCAGACTGATGGACAAACTGAAGTTGTAAATAGAAGCTTAGATAATCTTCTAAGAAGTCTTGCAGGTGAACATCCAAAACAGTGGGATCAAGTATTGGCACAGGCAGAATATGCATATAATGATTCTCCTAACAGGAGTACAGGGCAAAGTCCATTCCATATAATCTATTGAATGCACCCAACAAGAGTGTCTGAATTGAGAGACTTGGGAAAAGCTAAAAGGAGAAGTGCTAAAGGAGAAGATTTTGCTACAGAAGTTCAAGCAATACATGAACAGGTAAAACATCAACTACAGGACAGCAACATAAAATACAAGAGCAGAGCAAATTTGAAGAAAAGAGAAGTTAATTTTGAGGTTGGAGATTTGGTTTTTAGCACACCTGAGGAAAGAAAGATTTCCAAAAAGGGAGTATAATAAGCTAAAAATTAAGAAAATCAGACCATGCAGAGTCTTGCGGAAATTTTCTGCAAATCCATACGAAATTGAATTACCCCCTGATATTGGAATATCTCCAATTTTCAATGTTGTTGATATGTATAAATATGAAAGTGAAAATGCAGATGACACAGCAAAGGATCAAGAAGAACAAGAGATTGATTGGGTAAAACAGTTACCTATAGCAAAGGAATTGAAGCCAAAGAGGATTTTGGACAAGAAATTGTTGAAGAAGGGAAGAGGACAAGAGTATTTTCAATATTAGGTCAAATGGAAGGATCAACCAATTGTTGAAGCTATTTGGACGACAGATGCCATGCTACAGAAGTTGGGGAGTTTTGTAAAAGAGCTTATGGACAGGAGCCCATGAAGAATTTTGTCGTCAAGAGTCTGATGCAGAAGCATGAGGCTTGAAGGCAAAAGGCTTCAAATTTATTCCAAAAAAAAAAAAAAATTACAAGCAAAAGAGTGGGATCTTTTAGTTGTCAATTTACAAGTTTCCTAGATAGGATTTGAGCTAAGATTTAGGGATTGAGTGATTTTGTAATTAATTCAAGTGGTTTAGATTCAGTTGAGATTTTCTAGGAGAATATCAACTAGGTTAGATATTGTTTAAGATTAGGCAGATTTGATCCAGTGTTTAGGGATCCGATTGTTAGGATGAAATGGTATTTATGTAAGTTCTGAAAGATTGTAAGGGGATTTTCACTGATTTGGATTGTTTTGGTCATATAAGATTAAGTTACAGAAAATATATCTCTGTGTAGTTTTGTGTGTAATTGGTCAATCCCGGAGGTGTTGCACCCCTCCGAAGTACCTCTGTGTATTATTGCATTTCCAGTTTGGCCTGAAAAAAGTTTTGTATGATTTTGTGTGATCGCGTTTAATTTCTCTTTCGTCGTGTATAAGATTTGGGTGATCAGCAACTGTAGAGGTGGAAGTGTACAAATTTCTTAATCATGGTTGAAGCCCCGCACTCACTCCTAGCCGTCGATCTCAATTTCAAACTTTTAGGTCACAGCCAACTACGGGGGTTAGGCTTGTTTTTAACCCGTGTGCTAGTTGAAGACTCGCAAGTCGTAGGATTTGATGGCCTTTGTTATCCAACGAATATCGGGTCATCAAGTGCTCAAACTTTAATTCCAAAAATGGACCTGAACTTTTATAGTTCAAGGGTTTATATTCTTATTGACTCCGTAAGGACGGTTAACCCTCATGCAAGTGCCTCAACAGATATCGTTGTTAATCGTTGGATCAAGTGCGCTTGATCAAACGGTGAAGTATCGTCGATTAGTTTCACATCGCAATATTTCATGAGAGAATGAACCTTAGCCTTAAGAAAATGTGATTTGTGATGTGTGATGCTTAGAGAACTTGTAAAGCACTTACCGTTTAAGCTAAAATTAAGCAATTCTGCTAATTTAGCAAAATAGTCAAATTTGGAGGTAGATAACTGATACTCCAAAGGAAATCCAAGAAGAAATTCCACCTGAACTTGCAGAAATCGTTTCCAGATTTGAACGATTGTCCATTTCACCTACACCCAGGCCACCAGAAACATAAAGGATTGTAAAAAGGATCTTAGGAGATAAAACCACTCCTTAAGAAGTATATCAAATGCCTTTCATGAGAACCAATAAATAAGTTTCATATCCATGGAGAATGTGATCGTTGAACCTGTTGGTGGAAGAGGCTATGCATTCTTTCAAGTTACTTTAACCACTCAATTATACTAAGGAAGACGAAGTATAGCAACAAATGAATGAACTTTGAAAGAAAGGTTCATTCAACCATCCAAATCCCTATTTGGAACATTTTTTTGTTGGTGCAGAAGCAAGATAGTGTCATCGAACATATGTGAACTACCAATGACTAAATAAGGTAACCATAGAGGAGAGTGATAGAGTCTATCATTGTGATGCCTTTGGTTTTGTACAAGTCATTGCTCGACAGACATAATGTATCTTTTGATTTTGGAATATAAAGATTTTTTTCAAGGGAAGTAAACCTAAAAAAAAGGTAACCATAGAAGATAAATAATTGATGATATTTGGAAAATATAATGCAATTGCATTCTCCAGGATAGATTTTAATAGTAGATACTACTAGATACATTTACCACACAAGAAGATATTGCTACATACATTTTCCTATTCTTATGGGGTACTATAATTTGAATAAGACTAGAGAAGAATTTGCATAACTAGAAGGTTATTAGATGCCTTCTGACAAAAATAAAAAAAATCATCGAATTCTCCAAGTATAATTTGTTTATGAGATGATTATCTTAGATTTATTGTTCTAGTTGAAGTCATAGTAGTTGACCCTGTTGCCGCACAGAATATTTAGGCACCACGACAACGGCTCAAATCAGGGGTTGTCACACCGATCCCCAATCTCTCTGTTTAAGCTGTCTCCCAATAGCATAATAAGGGGGTAGACCCTAATCAAATGGAATGGAAGAGAACTGGTTGGGAACCAACCAGTTTGGGAGACACAGTTAAACGATCAAATACATGTTTTAGATTTAGCAAAATTTAAAGGATTCGATTACATTTAGACGATTGATACCAGTGCCTAATGGAGTCAGCTATCTTGCTAAGAAATTTAGGACCAAGTAATTGATGAGCAAATGTTGCTTGGATGAATAACTATCTTATATGAAATGCAAATCCTAGAACTAATGTGAGATGCAGGAAGCTTGGTTATTATAGTTAAATGCCTATTCTAAGTTTAAAGTTTAAACCCTTCACTCCTTTCTATATCAAGCATGATATCGTAGTAAGTGGCGGAGAGAAGATAAGGTGAAGCACACTAAGGTGTGATTAACGATACCTTTCCTGAAAATCTAACATACCAAGTGCCTCTGGCGCTACAAAGAGTTGTGGCTCTAACGACTGCAAGGTCACCGTTTTAAGTACTATTAAAACCAGGCTTCTCAAGCAAAGATGGATGGATACCTATCTTTGTCTCGACAAAGCTAATGCTTGGAAGTAAATTTTAGTTATGCAAGGCTAACTTAATATGCAAATGCACGAGATGATTAGAAGATGTAGCAATATTAAGCTAGATCAAAGATTGAAAACGCTTATGCCACGATTTATTTCTGAGTTATATGCCAAGGCCTTTAATCGCCAAAATAAATATTCACTTCACTAGACAATGATTGATAGATCAATTTCTCAACATTATGCTTAAAATATTACAATATAATGCCCAACTAAATCACAAGCTTGTCACTTCAATTTATCTAAATTCTTTCGGATGCAATTATGGCTCAAAGAGAACAAAAAATTCTTCACAATTCTTCAATATCACCCTCAAATAATGTCAATTATAATGATGCTCAAAATACTCAATTTAGGAAACAAAAGATATGCAAATTTCCTCGAGTCCACAATAAACTATTCAAAAATTACTTGAAAACAATTCTCAAAATTAAATATGCAAATATCCAATTATTTCAAGTAAATAGACCCACACTTAGAGCGATTAAAGATATTTAAAATCTAATGTCAATGATTATGAAACTTTGCAGAAGACTTAAACATGATCTCACCAGATCATATACACGGCGAAAGAGAAATTAAACTTAGCATGCGAATCTAAAGTTTAATTTTTGTTTTATATGGGACAAAGGTCACACATAAAATTGCAAATCGAAATTTTAATTCCTTTTTTTTAAAGCCCAATCCCAAAAATTTGAAATGAAATTAAATGAATGAAGCAAAATTTGATTTTTGCTATTGATTGTTTTGAGTCTAAAGCTAACCCTAAAATCGAAATGAAACAAATTCAAAAGAGGCAATCTAGGGTGAGCTTTATGTGCAGGTCAGATGAACGAGGAGCAAGGGAAGACGCAGCAGGCAGTGAAGGAAGGTTATGCAAGGATGAGGAGCAAAGAGGAAGCACAAACGCAAGGGAGAAAGGACTCGCGTGGAGAAGGGAAGAGGATGAAGAGCATGTCGGCTAGATCGAGCAGCAAGGAGGGAGAACAAGATAATGCACGTCGAAGGGAAGAAATGCAATGGAGCTAGGGCCGCAGGAGAGAGGAGGGGGAAAAGGACGTTGGCTAAGGGTAGAACGAAAAAAGAAAAGGCTACAAAAAAGGAAAACTACGTAGGGAAGGAGACGCGGACAAAGGAAAAAGACTGCGAGTTGGGAGGAGAGCACAGGAAAAGGAAAAACGAAATACGCAAAGAAAATGAGCAAAAAAATGAGGATTATGCAAGCAGAGAGAAGAATGAGGAGAAGAAAAGATGCAACAATAGAGGACTGCGATTTGGCAGCAGCAAAGGAAGGAAACGCAGCAAGGAAAAACGATTTCGAGGAGAGGATGGAGGGCTCAAAAAGGGGTTAGTCCCTTGGATTAAACAAACAAAACAAAAACATCAAAAAAAAAACCGGAAATCTCTGCCTAGAAGTTTATTGATTTTGAAAAAAAAAATATGAAGAAACCCAGATCTAAAATTCTTTCCAGCAAACAAATTATTTTTTGAAACAAAATCTTGCCCTCCAAGGCCTAGATCTATCTCATCTTGAAAAACCTTCAAATCTATACCTACACAAACAGCAAACAAAACCCAGAAACCTCAAAGAAATAAAAAAAAAAAATATAAAATTAAAACCCCCAGTTAAAAAATCCAATCTAAAAATTCTAATAATTTATACAATTAAAATTACAAATCTATCAGATCTAAGGAGTATGAGTCTAACTCCGCTCCCAGATTTATAGATTTCAGGCTCCTGCTAGCCAAATCTAACTATTTAGCACAATATTTTGAAATTATTTTTTTTTTAATTTCAGTTACTAGCCCAGCAAATCCCTGCAAAATATATTGAGTTTTTAATCCAAAAGCTCTCTAGATCTCAAGTTTCGAGAGTCGTTGAATCCAACTGAGGACTTCCCCAAATGCCCAAAATCTATGAATAAAAATGACTTATGCACACTTAAAATATAAGTCGTCAAATTAATATAAGTATAAAATAACGATTAAATCTTCAAAGATTGGAGATACCTGCCAATCGAATAAAAATCTTAATGTTGTCTTAAAACCCAGTAATTTAAGCAAGATACCTATGCAATAAATTGATTTACAAGAGCTATTAACGTGCAACTTATAAATAAAATCAGCAAAAAATTAAATACGCATTACCATAAGATACCAAAGAGGAACACTACCTTCAAGTAAGACCCCAAAGACTTTGCATTGTATTATACCAAAGAGTTTACAAGAGCTTCACAGCTAGTACAGGATTCAATGATCGAATCAAATAGACTGACACCAACCTCTAATTTACTCCAAAAATTGACTTTGACTAAACCATCAAGGCCCAAAGGGTCCAAAATTTATTGATTTCTTCAATATTCCCTTGGTCAGGGACCTCCAAAAATTAATTTCTTTAAAACCCACGAATTCTACCTTTGGAGAATTTAATTTTACCTAGGACACAAAATTAATTAAATTTCTAGCTTAGGATTTTAATTTAATTTTGCCAGAAATTTTAATTAATTGACTTATGAGCGGATTAATAATTTTTCCAACCCTTTAATACTTAGCCTTGGTGTTTAATTATGAGGGACCATGCACTAAATATTTTTTACATGAAGATTTTACATTTTAATACATAATGGGGGGAAACCCATTCGTTATAGACCATTAAGTGTCCACCCAATTTCGCAACTCAAAATATGATCTAGTAGACCAAGTAATTTGTAATAAAATAATCTAAACCAATTAGCTAGGATTATTCCCAAACTTTTACAAAGACTCGAAAAAAAAACACTAGGACTCACTTAATATTTTGACGACAAAATCCACCCTAGCTTTGAAATGAGGTTGGAGAGAAAAACTCCGCCAATCATTTGTGTCTAGAGACACAGATGAATCAGTGAGACAAAAAACCTCCTAAGATAGAAATCGTCACCAATACACTATGCTTACCTAGGTTGTTACATACATGATGGTCTTACTAAGATCATTTACATTATAACCATGCAGAATGGGTTTACATCTTTAACAAACTGCTAACTGATGATGAAATTTGGAAGGCGTGAACACTCAAACGCGATAGATCCCTTTAAAAAAAAAGTGTATTGCTATGGGGTCATTGACACAGAGTGGTCAACAGACCCTAATAACAAAGTTATTGGTAGATCAAGGACACGTGTCAAAATGCTTGGGGCGAGAAGCTTTCTTGATTTGGCATCCTTTTTAATGTTGATTTCTACTGAATCTCTCAAATCTTAGGGAAAGCTTTAAGTGCAAAATATCCTCATAGGAAGAAAGGCATCAAACCAACTTTGTTTTGCTGAATACAAAGCTCACAAAAGCAACTGTTCTAACCATCAGCCCCAGGAAAGCCATGTACCATCTACATTGTTGTTGCAAATGGAGCAGCTGCAGGTGTGGTCCTTACTCAAGATGGCAAGCAAGTAGCATACAAAAGTTGCACAAAAAATGATTATGAGAGAGAATATCCCATCTATAACACAGAGTCGTTAGCCATTGTCTTTACCAATAAGATATAAAGAAACTATCTCACGTACTATAAGTTCCACTTGATGACCGGCCCCAAAACCTTGATTTTTGCACCAGAACAAGAATTGCAATCCATTCGATTACAATAAGAAACGTTATTCAAATCTCCCCAAACTCATTTAGAAGACTGGCAAGGAGAATATTAAGGTAGATTGCCTTCTCAAAACTATCTTTCCCAGAAGGCGCCATGGTCATCAGGATAGAGTGGAAATAGGAAAAAATTTAACTTACTTTTTGGTAAATGAGGATCAAAAAATTGAACTTCCACACAACCCAGCAGAAAAAAGATTCAATTCATTTTCATGGAGACTTTTCCACACTGATTGCCTCCCCAAAAAAAGATTCAGCCAACAAGCATAGAACTAGATATTAAACTAGATGGTCATATTGCCTAGAAGAATAAAAAAAATGATTTCTATGTATAAGTTTTCATACATTTTTTTCTCAAAATGGATATCATCTGGCTAAGGGAACTTGGAAGAACAAATATCTTACTCTAGGTATTTTTTAGTTGGACTGTTCAGATATTGGATTATTAATGTATATCATGGCCAAATCTTTCCCTTAAAAAGGTTAAACTGAAAATATTTAATAGGCCTATCATGGCAATATTTCCACACATACAGTAGCATCAAAATAACCAAAAACAGCAAATAAGCACCTTGATCATTAAAAGAATCATAAGAACGCCAATCACAAGCTCTAAAATGCAAGGAAATGAGATATTGGTATATAATTACCTTAACCATTGTGTCTCGCATGAAGTCATATTCAAAGCGCTTCAGTTGAAGTTGTAGTACAGGAGGAAAATCAATGAAAAGAACACCCTTCTTTGCATCCTGAACAAAACACAGCACAGCCGTAATCATTGTTTCAGAAATTAAGGTAAGTTGTCCAGCTGAAAGATTCATTTTATCTTTAGTACTTTTGTTCCAAGAAAACCTTGTTTGTTTCAGAAATTAAGATAAGTTGTCCAGCTGAAAGATTCATTTCATCTTTAGTACTTTTGTTCCAAAAAAATCTTATGGGATTCCCCCTCTTCCCCAGAATGTCTGGATGGAGGGCGGCTCAACCACCAACCACAATAAAGGCTGGTAACCCCATTGCACTTGTGACTTACAGTCTTGTCATCAGCAACATGCCTTGGGCATATGGTTCAACTGATTAAGCTTACTCTTGGGGCTAATTTCATCATAATACATGTAAAACATTGATTTTTGAATGAGTTGTATTGTTGTTGGGAAAAAAGAGGACACATTCAATAAAAATTTTAATATCACATGTAGATCCAAAGATCGAGGATACGATAAAGCAGTGTTATAAACTTGACAATTGAAAGAGTATAAGGTAATGAGGTTTTGGACCTGTAAACCATATTGCTCAGCATGATATTTATTATCCCCTTCAAGGCGTTCCACTTCAACATATTTATCAAATGAAGCATAGACATCTCGACAACCTTTGACATCAAGCTGCAGATCTGAAATATATATTTGGCATCGGACAAGATTGATCAAACAATAAGAAAATGCACACAAAACAACATACAGTAAATTACTAAATAGACCCAGATTGAAGAAAAATACCATAAAATGACTCTTTCCTTGTTGACTTGTAATCTACATTTATGCATTCAATATAATTCATATGATGGCCCTCAAACAGTTGCTGTATTGTGCCCTCAACAACTGTCCCCTGAAATATTACAAGAAACAGAAGAACTTAATTTTATTACAAACCTATCCTACTAGAATATAATTAATCACCATCAGTATAAAAACAGCAAATTATTCTATTTTGCTTATGACCAGTTGCATTCAAAAGATTGCACCTTCATTTTGTCTTCTAACTTCTCAGATAACACTCTGTTCAACTCCTGAACATCATGTTGCATAAAAGAATCATATGTGTCCCATCCAAAAGATTTCGTTAACTCCTTTGTCGCAACACTGGTGTCACTATACTGGAGCTTATAAAACAAACTCTGTAAAGCCAATGGAATGCTGCTAGATGGCATGTCATTTTCAGTTGTGGGCATATGATACACGGCCTGATGACCATCCAAAATGTCCAACATTATTAGAACCTAAACTTTAAACATTATTAGTACCTAAACGTCAATAGTGTGACATAGTTCATAGCAAATTGTGAGGAATGAAAATTTCAATTACTCAAAATATGCTTATACTAAGTCAGCAGAAGCTAGTAAGGGCAATAAAGAAAACAGGTGGTTATGGACACTAAATTATTCAAAAGGTGTTGCTTGTCTAGAACAATACAAAATTGAAAAGGGCAGGAAGGACGGTATTGAAAAACCTTTCTGAAGTAAGGAATATGATATAACGTCTGAAGAAGTGAGTTCATGTAGCATGTTGCTCCTTGATTCTTGAGCCCAACATAACCTGTTTCTTTCTTTGAGTCATAGGACCAATAATCAATTACTCTGCGAACAACAACGTCTGCTTCTATTATGAGAGTATCATTCACCAGATAACCTTTTGAATGATCATACACATCTCCAAGCGGCATAAACGATGTGAAACCCCAGTCACTCTCTCGGGCATTGAACTGATGTTGTGTATCTGCGGAAGAAAAAGGCAGGCAGAAGGATCGATTAATGCCTAAAAAAATGACCTTGGATGCACTCCTTTAAGTATTAGAAACCATAATGCCAAATAAATGAAGACAGAAGAATGTGTGGTAAAATTCACTCGCACGTTATATCATCACCTATTTTAATGTGCAATTAAAACAAACTGACGTTTGATGTGAAGTTGGCCAGCCTATGCAAATGAACTCGACCAACCCCCGGGATCCCCACTTAATTTCCCTTCGTCAAACTCGATGTTACAAACTGAAATGAAAAGAAGTAAATACCTTTCCGGATGGAATACTTAGGGCTAATCTGATTAACAACCGCCAAGCTAAACTGTGCATATCTGCTCCAACCATAAGGCAATGTAGCAGAATCCGCCACATCCAAGTACATCGATAAGTGATCCACATTGTTTCCCTTCGGAAATATTAGCACCCGCCTGCGTCATTTCATCGCGATTAGACACAACAAAGTCAACTTCTTGGACACTCGAATTAAAGGCATGTATTGTCAATAAACAACTTCCGGACATAAGACGCTAGATAGGGGTGTGGTCCACCCGATCTGTTAAAATTGCAAAGCTAGGCTAGCAATAAAAATTCTAAAACAAGGTAAAATTCCATGTTTTACAGCTCCCCTTCACTGGACCTAATTCCATTTGCTGATTATATTCTGTTGCAAAACCCCCTCGGCTAACACAAACGAGTAACAGCAAGCCCATTTAGTCAATTGTGCCGAAAAAACATAAGCATGAAGTAGCACGAAGCTATATAATTCACTCACCATTTGTAACCTCCCACGGTGAAAACTTCTGAGTAATGCTTCTTCAAATTTAACCTCGAAAAATTATCGACAGCCCAGGTAAATCGAGAGGAAGGAGGATCGTCCGGAGGTTGATTCTCCGCGGTACTAACCGTCTCTCCTTGCCCTGCAACTGGGGCGAGCCATGATATCAAAAATTACACTACGCCTAACAATTCTAAAGACACTTCAGAGAATACGAAAATAAGTTTTAAGTCGTGCCGAGATATGATTTTTTTGTGAAGTAGTCAAATTATAAATTTGTTCACCAAAACTGGTATTCAGTCTTGTTTTTTGCCGGGGAAGGGGGAGGGCGAGGGGTTAATTGCTTACCTTCCATGGGCTGAGCCCCGTCATTGAACTCGGGATGCGGGACCAGCATTTCGTCCTCTTCCTGCTGCTGAGATCAAGTCACGTACACACACAAATATATATCGAATTACTCTCTGTTAAACCCCTACGATGGATCGAGAAAAACCCTAAGATCCCTTTCCCGCGAATTGAAATAACCAGGGATCGAATCCCTCAGGAACCGAACTCCAACCACAAACCCCCGAGACCTAACAGGACTACACAGAAACAAATATAGAGAAAAAACACACCCACTGACATGAAATGCATAAAATCAATCCTAGAAAAATGTTTGAATGAAAGGATTGTGAGATGGATATATACATCTAAAGGAGGAGGGGCCATCATTGTCATTGCCTTTGAGGGTATATCTGTTGATGCAAATCGCCCTCTGCGGATGTCAACCACCTCCAATAACAAAACCACTTACCTTCAAATCCTTTCTGGATCGATCGATCCGAATAAGGATCCTTGGAAAACCTTATGTATGGGATGAACGCTTTAAATTGATTTACTTATTATTATGTGAGATTTGTATGGCTTCGGGGCAGTCCTTGAAATTAAGGGCAGCATGAGAGAGGTTTTCATGCTTATATATAATATAGTTTTTTTTTGGGTGTTTGTGTTTCGCACTGCCTTGGGCTGTTATGTTTCGCATTTTCTCTTACCATTTTTTTCCAATAATGGAAAGATTTTTCCTTTTTCAATTGTAAATAAGTAATGGGCATTTTAGTCTCAAAAATATTTTAATAATGAAAAGATATATCGTAATTTAATAAATTTAATAAATTATTAATAAGTAGTGGAAGTGATATCACTGGCGGCTACACAAAAAAAATGAGTTCGAGTTAATACAAGGAAAATCACATTTATGAAGAATATTATTGGCTAAGAATATTATTGGTTATATATAAGGGTATAGAGTTTTATTCTTCCCACATGTTAGATAATTTTGGGCCATTAATCTATTTTCTTACATTTTATAAAAAGTAGCTCTTGGGTAATCAAAAAATAAGTTTTAAGTTATATTCCATAACCATTTTGTTATATTGATATATTTCTTTGTCAAAAAATTGTTTCATATTAATGATTTATTTGTTTTGGTCGAGTCTGAATCGGAAGGAGCTCCCAGAAGGTGACAATGGCAGACTTAGGGTTTAGTGCAGGTTAAGTTTTCGGTTGACAGTCATGGTGGGACAGGGTTTCTTCTGTCCCTACGTTACATTTCACAGCGCACTGGGGTTGGTCTTCACCCAGCTCTGTAACCTATGGTTTTTTAGTCGTTAGTTCCGGTTGCTTTTGGCGGACAGGGGTTTGGGAATCGACATACAGGTTTTTACTCAACGCGGAGTTTTATTCAACACACCATCGTGTTTTCCGACCCCTTCGCGGCTATTTCAGGTTACTCCTTATCTGCAGGCGGTGTTCGAACCGGATTAATTAATCTTTGCTTACCCCTAGATGGTTTTTGGACCCCCACCGACTTTCCCTCTGGCAGCTGTCAGCTTGGTTACTTGACAGTTATGGAGGCAAACGTTTTCTCCGCGATTTCTTCGGAACAACTGCCGATATGGCCTCAGACCGGAACCACAGTGGAAGATTTTCTTACTTTTGAGCAAGATCTAGCTACAGAAGTAGAAGCCCTACCCCCACTCACTCAGCAGCACATACCCTCTATTTCAGTAGCTCTAGAAGCTACGACGATTCGAGAATACGCGGGTCCTCAACCGCTTAGGGAACCCTTTTTGCAGGCTTGGTGCGGCAGTGTGACAAACACACAGATTCTTGGGTCGGGCTTTGGTCTACTTCCTGTGGGGAATGCGTCGAATAAACCCTCGGTTGGGCTCCTACTCGCATCAAACAGCAGAGCACCGGTTCTTTTAGCGCCACAAGACCCAAGAAACCCCTCTCAGGGCAACTTCACGGACATTGGCATCATCTCAGGGTACTTCGACAATTTAAAGGATAAAGGACCTTTGATAGAGAAAGATAAAGCTGCACTAGCAGACGACCTGGAGGATAGGACGACGGCAACACTGAACAACATACAGGGCCATCTAAAAGGAAGAAGTGCCTCCCCTTGAGCAGCAACGAGCTCTTCTTGAAACTTGTTGAAGACACACCTTTCAGTGAGGCAATGGACTCGGCTGAAAAGGTACTGGTTGGACGAGTTAGGGGCAGACACTACAGTGCTGAGCGGTTACAAAAGTGGATGATGGAGGTCTGGGAACATCACCTGTCGGAACCCCCTCGTGTTCAAACCTTTGTGAGGGGTTGGTTTGCACTCCGCTTCAAGAGCATTGCCCAAACCAATTGGGTCCTCACTACTATTTGGCACATTGACCATGCACCAGTCCTCCTTCGAAGATGGACTCCAATGTTCAACCCAGAGACTGAAAAGGCGGGGATTGGTCCGGTATGGGTACGTCTCCCGGGTCTTCTTGTACATTTCTAGACGGAGCAAATATTCAGAGAGATTGGGGACGCCATGGGCATGTACCTTACACATGATGAATCATATATCACCACAGGAAGAATGGCTTATGCCAGAATCTTAGTCCACTTGGACCTCTCGGGAGGACTCCTAGAATACATCAATATTCAATGGAGGGATTCGACTCGGAGACAAATGCTGGACTATGAAGGGGTTCCCTTCAAATGTAGGCACTGCCACAAGGTGGGGCACCTTTTCAAAGGTTGCCCACTGAACAAATGGAATAGTAGGCAATCAGTGAGGAATTTTCCCCAGGTTTCGTCGATACAGGATGCTCTGTCACATGGAGACCCTGCTAGAGATGAATTGCCTCGAGCCACTGAGGAATTTCATTGAATTTCTACTCCTCACACTGGGGGAACAAGCACATTATCGAGCCCTGGTCAGCGTTCAGCGGAGCAGGCCCAGACTTTGAGGAAGCGTGGTCGACCGCCACTCTGCCCCCCTCCACCTATTCCTGCCTCGGCAGCGACAGCCTCGGGAGATTCCTATTCTTCAGGTATGCTTTCCTTTCACTTACCCTCCTCACAATGCTTTTCTGATATTCATAATACAATATCTGAACAGTTATTGAGTCTGGGTACTAATGTCCCTCTGGAGTTCCCTGTTACTAGCATTTGTGCCAACACCCCTCCCCTCACCACCTATGCCCCCACTCCCCTTGTTATGCTTTGTACCCCCCCCCCTCCACAGACCTCGACCACATTGTTGGAGACCTCGGCCCCTCGATACAATACCTGGTCTCGTTCGAGGCTTTCGACTATGGACCAGGTTGGACTGGACATTCTCCACCCCCCCTGCGCTACCAAATCCTCCCGAGGCCGTCCTTCTGATCTCAAAATTGCACAAGCTCAAGCGGATGTTGACATTGCTTTGGGAAATCAATCCACTATCACTGGGGTTCCTAGAGCAAGAACTACCCTGCCTGAACCCCCTCCATGAAGATCCTATCCTACAATTGCAGAGGGCTTGCTAGGCTCGACAAAAAACTAGCACTCCGTTAGCTACTCTCTGCCGACTCTTTGGATATCATTTTCCTTCATGAGACCTTGGGACAATCCTATGATATTGCAAAAACCCTGGAACTTTATCTACCAGGTTGGTGATTTACAGGATTGGATGCACACGGGCAATCTGGAGGACTTGCTTTGGGCATAAATACTAGATCTATTAAAGAGATAAGCTGCTAGGGTGGGAGGCGTTTTATTGGGGTCGATGTACACTCTGCTGAGTTGGGGACCCCTTTCAGAGTTGTCAATATTTATGGTCCCTGCCTGAATCGCCCTGCTTTCTGGGACCACCTTCTTGATTTGGAACAATTCTCTATTGGAAACCTGATTATTGTTGGGGACCTAAATTTTTCAATAGGCCTCGCCAAATCTTGGGTTCAGCATGCTCAAACGGACTCTCTCTCATACTACTTCTCGTCTATATTGGAACTTCACCACCTGATAGACATCCATGTTGCAAAACTACAGGCCACTTGGAGGAACAATAGGGTGCGTGAAAGTGGCCTTGCTAGGAGGTTAGATCGATTTCTGGTCAAGGAACAGGTCATGGATATGGGCCACAATATTAGACAATGGGTAGGTATTGGCGGGCTATCGGATCACTTACCAATTTACATGGAAATAAGACGAGGAAGAGACAGGCCGAAGGGTCCTTTTAAGTTCAGTTCTATCTGGCTTAAGGATGCTTCTTATATCAACATGGTCACTGGTTTTTGGAAAACAAACCCACCAGGGGTTGGAGGCACAGCCTCGACTGGTTTTATTAGTAACTTAACGGAGCTGAAGAAGTTGTCTAAAAATTGGGCCCATCATAAAAGACTGCAGGATGATCATTCGTTGAAACAGATTGAGAATGAATTAGAGGTATTTGAAAAAGAGCAGGGAGGACTATACAGATCTGAGGAGCACAAGAATCACATCACATCCCTCTACTCAGCACGAGGTAAGCTCCTAAAAGAAAAAGAAGACAAATGGAGATTGAGGATCAGGGCCATCTGGATTCAAGAAGGCGATGCAAATACTAAATTATTTCATAAATTTGCAAATGGGCGGAAAGTTGTCAACACTGTTTGGCAAATGCAAGATGAACAGGGAAGGACAACACATACTTTCCCCCAGCTTGCCTCTAAGTAAACTTACATTTTAAACAGGCCTACAGTGACCCAAGGAAGATTAACTTAGCAGAAATTATCAGGGTCACAAAGCTCTTCCCAAGATATGTGGATCAAGACGAGGAGGAGGAATTGATTCAGGAGGTCACTTTGGGGGAGCTGGAGGATACATTAAAGTGTTTCAACAAGGACAAAAGCCCTGGACCTGATGGATGGTCCATCGAATTTTACTTGGCATTTTTTGAGTTGATAGGACCGGATCTGCTTAGGGTGGTGGAGGAGTCAAGGGTTTCGGGTCGGATGGAAGCTGCCATCTCATCCACATTCATTGCTCTGATCCTGAAGGTTGACAAGCCGTCCACCTTTGCAGAATTTCGCCCTATATCACTATGTAACTGTTTGTATAAGATTATTGCCAAAATTATTGCAAACAGATTGAAGCCCATATTATCTAAGCACATCCTGCCTGAACAATTTGCATTCCTTAAGGATAGACAAATTCATGAAGCGATTGGAATCACATAGGAAGTTTTACACACTCTACACAGCAGGAAGGGGGGCAAAGATATGATAATGAAGGTGGATTTATCTAAAGCTTTCGACCGGGTGAACTAGTTATATATGAGAATGCTTCTTACCCACCTTGGCTTCCCCTTCATTTTCATTAAATGGATCATGGGTTGTATTACTAACATACCTTTCAGTGTTTTGGTCAACAGGAGTGCATCCCCTTTCTTCTCATCGACTCGTGGCTGCGACAGGGGTGTCCTCTCTCCCCTCTGATTTTCCTCTTGATTATGGAAGGCCTCGGATGGTTAATTACATAAGAGCATCGAAGAGGCAGAGTATATGGTATTAAGATTACAAATGAATGCACGCTCACTCACCTACTTTTCGTGGATGACGTGTTGATATTTCTCAACAGAAGTGTGGGGGATATAAATTCGATCAGAGATATAGTTCCCTTATTTCAAAAGGCCACTGGTATGATCATCAATGAAGGAAAATCTACTTTGACGGTTGCCACCTGCACTCAGCACGAAATTCATTATGCACTCGACAGATTTAACTTTACATTGATTGCTCTAGAGGAGGGGCTGAAATATTTGGGATATAAGTTAAAGCCGATTGGATATAAGATTGCAAACTGGACTTGGCTCATCGCTAAGTTGGAAAAGCGGCTAAGTACTTGGTACTTAAGATTTTTATCCTGTGCAAGCTATTTGACACTTATCAAGAGTGTTCTGGAAGCAACCCTGGTCTATTGGATGTCACTTGCCTGGATTCCCAGGGGTATTTTGGCGAGAATACAAAATCTTTGCAGTAGATTCTTATGGAGGGGTAATCAACTGGGAAGAATATTTGCTTGGGCTAAATGGGATCCCCTCACACTTCCAAAAAATGGGGCAGCTGGGGACTTAAAAAGCTTGGTGATTTTTCCTCAGCCCTGGCTGCTAAACTTGGTTGGCAGTTGGTTGCTTCGGACAGCCTATGGACAAGAGTAGCCTCCTCGAAATATATCACCCTTGCTCATGTACTGGAATGGATTAGAAGACCGACTAGGCTCTACACGGGAATTTTGATTATCTGGAAGGCTGTCCTGAAAGCTTTGGCTCCCATTCGCGCAAGCATCACTTGGAGAATTAAATTCGAGAACAAGGTTTGCATTGGTATTGACCCGTTGATTGGCTGCGGCAATATGCACAAATTACCTACTGATCTCTTATTGTACCTAAGGGAGCATCAAATCACACACCTTGAACACATTACTGATGAGTACAACACCACTTTTCTTCAACAGGCTTGGAAATCCGACATACAACTCAACATTCCTCCACCATGGCAGCAGCACTGGAGGAACTATATACAAGCTCTCCTAGAGGCTCATATCAGATTGACTGGGGGTGATGACGAGATCATCTGGGCGCTGGCGAAATCAGGGAGATATTCTCCAAAGGAGGGATACATTGTGCTGGCGGAATCTCGAAAGCCCCCCATACTACACACAAGTGGTGGAAACACCTCTGGAAACTCAAGGCGCCTCCTAGATCCAGACTTTTAATGTGGTGCATCCTTCGAAATATAATTCCAACGGGGGACAACCTGATGAAGCGATCCTTCTTTGGCCCACACTGGTGTCATTTCTGCAACAAGGAGGGTGAATCTGCTTCCCACATTTTCCTTAATTGCCCGATCATTCGCCACTTATGGAACCTTGTATCATCTGCCATACCTTCCTCTTATACCTAGCATCCGGGCACCCTGGACGAGACCTGGAACGATTGGTATTCCTCTGTTACACCCCCTAAATTGAGAAATCTCCCCTTATTGTTCTGTTGGGCTGTCTGGATTGCCCGTAAGCAGCTCATTTTTCAAAATTCCCCTCCCAGGTGGACTATCATTGCAGCCTTGATCAAAGCAGACTTTGACATCATCCCTGATGACCCACCCATAACTCGAACCCACATCATCACTCCTGAACTAATTGATCCCATTCGTCCCTGGGCATTTTTTGACGGGGCCGCACAAGTGGATGGTTTTGGGGGGGGGGGGGGGGGGCGGGGGGCGCTATCCTTCACCTATCTGAGAGGCACTCCTTCTGGCTATCCATGGGATTGAGGGGGGGCACAAATAACTTTGCTAAACTTTCAGCAGCCTATTTCATCATCCGATTTGCAACAGAGAAAAATTGTCAGGTTCTACAACTGTTTGGTGACTCTAAGACTGTTTGTGACTAGTTAAATAAGCGTTCCTATTGCTGGTCTTTTTCATTAAAACACATACTTGACAAAGCATTAAGATTGATCTCCAATTTTGATTTCTTTTCATGTAATCACATCTACAGGGAGCGAAACTTAGAGGCTGACCATCTTTCCAAAGAAGGCGCAAACTAGGAGCAAGGCATCTGGTTGATCATTGAGCAAATAGATGGAGCTAGCTACTAGTGCTATCATAGACCATTTATGGACATAATGGTCTAATTTTTGGACAGTTATTTTAAATATTGTACATATTTATTTTGCTGTTTATGAACTGTTATGAGGCCATTATGATTGGCTCTATACTTATTTTTGGTATTATCTCCCTGCGTGGACCTAGATAATATTTACATGACTGTTTATGGTACTTTTTTTGGACTCCTCCCTCACTATGTTGGGGCTACTACCTAAATGATTACGGTAGTAGTTTTTGATATTTCATCTTTTTTGCTTTAGGTCGATGGAAATACCAGAATATGCATATGCATCTACAAAATGTAATTTCTTCCATTAATGAAATTACAAATTTTTCCATGGGAAAAAAGATTTATTTGTTTTGCTCTTCTATGTATATATTATGCTTTCTAATGTGTGTTTTATTTTAGGGTTTTGTGTAAGATATGGAATGTGAGAACATATGTTTATGTTCTGTATTTTTAAGATTTGGAAGTTCAAAATTGACTTCAACAAAATGTTTCATTTATGAGAGCATGGATAAGCTTGCAAGGCATTCTAGAGAGTGCTCTTATTTTAATTGTTATGGTGGTTAGGTTAATGAATCCCCCTATCACCTTACTCTTGCAACAAGTTATGTTTTTATTGTGCATTCTCAGGTAGGCGTGGTTTCTTGTTTTTTGATGTATCTTACATGTTGTAATGGGTTGTCTTTCCTAAATATATCATGTTTCAAGCCCTAAAACTTATTGCTCAAAAAGTTTGACTTCAAAACCATACATAATGCTTCCAACTCATACAGGGCAACCTAGGATTGAAGAGATTGGCTCTATTCAAATAAGCATGTAAAGTTGCAAAGGGTCCCTATGTGTGATGGGATTTTAAGGTTGGTTATCCCACATATGCACTATTTTCCATATCTACTAAGACCGTGGGTGGATATGATGATAAGAATAGAGGTAGTTTGTTTTTTAATATTTTAAATGCGACGAGATATTTTTGTAATACCCAAACCCACATAAAATGGTCCATTCAATACATAGTTGTTGTAAAATGCAAAAGGAAAACATAGCTTGCAAGGTGTCATCTGAAATAAGTAGATAACCAACACAAACATAGGAAACATTAACCTCCCTTTTATTTGATGAGAGGGTCACATGTTCCAAGATAGGGTTGTCATCCATTTTTTCCTTTATTTTCTTTACTTCAATCCAAGCCTTGATTACAAATTATTGTGCAAATAAGTCCTTTGATTTGCCTAGATGACTCCCATATTTCAACTTTGTAGAAGGGAATGATTTCCCTCTCTTTTCCATGTGATTTGTTATTCATGCTTGTTCAACCTCCTCAAGAGGAACACCACCTACGGACTTTGAAAAATCATATTGAAAAATACCAATGTCAGTTTCCTCTCATGTGAAGTTATTATTTCCAAGTATTATTTTAAATCTTTGAAGTACACATACAATCTTCTACTAGAGTCTATAAGCTCCCCTAGATGGTGATGCTCCTTAACACCTTGCCATAAAGTAGCCCTACGATTCTTTTGTTTTCTACTCTCCCCACCTTGCATTGAGATTTTTGAGATCCTTTCCATATGAACAAAATACATAAAGCAAAAAGGAATCAAGTTCTCACGAGCAAAACATGAAATGTGTCTAAAAGCAACATCTTTGTAGTCTAATTTTTGTTTCAAAAACTTATTAGTTATTTCCATCCATATCTCTTCCATGAGAATAGTGTTGAGATCCACTTCACCACGTAGGCTGACACGAGGTGCAATATATGTTTGGAAAATATAATGAAACTTCCCAAAAACATTTTTTATGGAAGTCAATGTTTCAAAGTCTCTTGCACTAAAAATAAAGGGGTTGGGAAGCATAACTCACATTGAAATTGGAGTTAAAGTGTTTGAAAAACAATGCAAGGTGAAGTCCCTAGGTTTGAGCATATATCAACATGTCACCCAACCAAGGCCCAAAATGAAGAATATGCTCCATATTCTCGACATAATCAAACTACACAAAGATGAATCCATGACCACATGGATAGATATAGCTTCTTCTCATGGGAAGGGTTTTCAAACTTAATAAACCCATTGATTTAAGCCTATGAATTGCATCAAAGCTCATTGAGACAATGTGCTTATCCACATGCCAAATAAAATTCTTTTTGAATTGAAAATTAACTAAGGGAGATGAAAGGCAATCGAAGCGTCCTTCTATATAATGAGGCATCCAACAAGATGAGGATGTGAAACTTCAACATGACTATCAAATGTTAAAACCACCTTTAAAAGTCTTTCTTCAACCCATGATATAAGAAACTTCCTCAAGGAGTGAGCATGTTATGATAAGTGGAGTGACATGTGCTATTAAGTGATGTAGAGGTAGGCTTGCAATATAAAAGGACAATGTACGATCACAAACCCAACTAGAGAATCATCCTTTGGAAACACAAGGATGCCATTTACAAAACTATTACTAAAGACATTTAAGTGTTCTCTTTAATTATGTTAACTTTTAAAAAAATGTAAGATATTATCAACAACCAACCTTCGAATTGTGATATGATTTCTCTCCACGAAAATTTGCAACTAGTAGTGACAGATAACTAATCACCCAAAACCTTAGCAACAGATTACATGCAAAGTTAGCCAAGAAATACCTCAAATTTTGAGGTTGTCATAGTGGCCTCTAAAGCCAAGTTATAAAGACTATTCTAAACTGACTGGGATGCAAAAAAGGGCAGATAACGCTAATAATAAGCTAAAATTGGAATATCAAGAGTTGTATTTATGACAACTACAAAAAGACCCTTGAAAACCTTTTTGTGACCTCCTTAAGAACCTTCACATCAACCAATGGTGCTTATGCCCATTATGGATGAGAGCCCTCTCTCCCACTGTTCTCCCTGACATCATTTATATCTCTTATTTTATGATAAAACTTTATATGATCATGGCCAATTTTTTGTAATATTAAAGTCATTATAGATATTATAAAGTTTTTGAAGTTTTCATTCCCTTGAGAGTTTTAAATGTAACGTAATTTTAATTAAATTTTCATGCAAAGTTTCCTTCTTTAAGTTTTCACATACCTATAAGTGCAACTAAGGTGATAATGTAGATTTTGGTGAATAAGACATAAGAAATTAGAGAGGACCAACAAAGAAAGTATACAAGGTATCTGGAGATCATCTTAATCTAATGTGAAACTACCATACATCTAGAGAAAAAAAAATTAAATCCAAGGAATCGAAAACTGGGTTAGTCTTTTACTCACGTGACATGGGGTCGATTTTGGTTGCTACCACTATACCTCTGGGGGCATACAACATGTCATCCTCTCTGTAGACCAGGCCACGACCGAGGGATTGAACCTTAGATCTATTGGTTTGCACGATTTCACATCACTTCGATCACCAATGGAGATGCCCCCTCGGACTTACCCTTCAACAAAGTTATTACAAAGGATGAAATGTTATTTAAAAGTTTTCCCACAATACTTTAAATAATATTGTCAAAATATCATTTACAAGCTCTCATAATGAGATATTTTATGTAGCACCAATGGATGTTTTTACTAAAAAAATACATCACATAAATCATTGAAGAAAAGACAATAGACATCATTGTCATGCTAAGTACTATTGCATATCAATAATTCATTATTGCCAAATATTGTTTAATGTCGTAGCAATGACTTTGAGTTTATCCAACTTGATGTTGCTAAATTGGGTTAAGTAGTCATGTCAATGGTTATCCATTTCTAGTGGACATTAGGTTGGATGTGTCCATTACCTCCTTGCTAACATGGACTTGCTCACATTGAATGATTAGAGTGAGGTTAGTGAGCACTAGTGTGAGATAAATGTGGATGTAATGGTGAGAAATTTCTTGAAAGGTCACTCAAAGAATTGTACCCACAAAAGAAATAGCATTTGCACCTCATTCCCTGGTCTTCAAACGTGATTCACAATAAATTGATCAAAGGCATTAAGATGGTGGAGGATCTCTTATGCGGAGGTTAATGATTATCTAATGTGCTTCTATTTCTTGTTTTCCCCTAATTACATTGGTTCTCCAAGATTTCTAGATTGTAAGTTGGGAATCCCCTTTGCGAATAGGATTTAATACTCATGTTGAGAGTTATTTTCAAACCCAAGTGAAAGGCTAACTCCTATGCTTTGTTATGGCAAAGATACATCTATTCTATGCACAACATGGTATTGGATATTCATTATTAACCCTTTGGGATGCCTCTTGTCCCTATCCATCCCAAATTATCATTTAAAGTATAAAAAATTAGCTTGATGAAAGGGTCTACTAGAGGTGCATGTGCTATAATTGGCAAGGTAGCTACCAAAGCCATACTCAGAGTTTCTAAAATATTATGGATATATATTATCTAGAAATTCTGTCATAATTGTTCATCTTGCATTCCTAGTTGATTCAATTGCCAAATTTTAGAAACAGTGCTTTCATTAATATTACAAATGTTTTTTCTTAGATGAAGGTGAAAGCGTTGATTCCAACTGTAAAAGATCATTTAGTTCCTTTCTAATTAGAATGAAGAAGTGATGTACCCATATTCTCTCACCAAAATGTGAATTGAAATTGCCCTCTCTCCATAAACAATGGAAGTTGGAATTTCTTGCTAGATTGAGATGATATATCTATTATTTTGTTCTTATATTGAAAAAATTAATGGTTGTCATACTTCACAATTTGGAGTTGGGTTTTCATTTGCATAGATATGGCAATGGGTTTAAACGACACCTCGTTGCAAGCATGTAGAATTCGTACATAAAAAAATAAAAATAAATAAATAAATAAAATTGGGGCATTTTTTGATCCTCTTAATTGTATGTCAACAGTTCAATGAATTGGGGCTTAGAAGAATAATAATTTTGTTGGCAAAGGCAATGTTTGGGGCTTTGATTTGCATGTTTCAATACCCTCCCCCTACATACTCTCTTTTTCTTTTCTTTTTTTCCATCCTTAGCATAGGCCACGCTTCTAGAGGTTCCAAGTGAAGTATAGTTTACTAATTTTTCTATTGGGCTTATGCCATCCTCATCAATTTGGTTGCTTTCACTTCCCTTAATCTAGGGATATCTTATTGCATCTCGACTTACTCGGGTTATCTTGTTGCAAGTCTTGTTGTTGGTTGGTATATGAGTTTTGTTAATTTGGTTTTTTTTTTCCCCTTTTACTTCAAAACCACGTTATGTTGAGAATGCAACATCTATGTTGAGGGCTTACAATTTTTTATTTAGATAGCATGATAATTTGTTTTCATGAATTTTTCTTTGCACTCTATAAACCACAATACATCTCCCAAATAGCGGTCACTAGTTTCAACATCTAACATCTTGTTATTCCTTGCCACGTAGGGAATATAGTAATTGAAATGATACAATATGTGTGTAGACATATTTATTATACCTTCACAAGGATTTAAACTATGGCTTTTTAGCCATATAAAGTATTTACGATGCATGCCCTTCGACAATCTTCTTGTTGATATTTCTCAAAAAAAAATTATTTGAGAATCAACAGTGGCAAATGACACCAAACATCGCATAGGTTTCCATGACCCCTAACACACACCTTGAGTAGGTTTTAGTTGAATTTTGTCAACCTTATTTTTGTAGGTTAGGTAGGTAAAACCACCCATGGGGGATTTGAATCAGTGACCTATTGTAAGGAGCACCTTAACAATGAACCAATTCACTATCAATCCAAAACTTTGTAAACTAATTTTATTAACCTTGCTTTCATAATTACTTTCAATTTACATGGTCCCATAAACTACCAAATAACATGGTACAAAACCAGCTCATGGAGTTTTCTAAGCTTTTAGCTTGGTGTGTTTACATGTTCCCGTGATCTCTCACATGACACGTTCCAGATGCATTGCCTTGTCTTTAGCATTAAACTTTTCTAGATGCTAAAATCACAAATACAATCAAAGATTACTTGTACTCAAAGACTATGTATGGAAAAGTGTCATATGAGAATTATAAAATTAATTAAATTCTAGTTAAGACATTTGGATATAATAATGTAAATGTTTTTTTAATTGTTTTAAAATATAAATAATTTTTTTATTCCTACGCAATAACTCTCGATAAAAATAATATGACACTATTATTTTGAAGCTCCATGCATGGTAATTATTGCTTCGAGATGCTTCCATATTGGTGGCCATCACATGTGGAAGCCATATAAGATGCGAAAATTCTAGTTGCTTTGCATTTCATAAAAATAATATAAATGTTGTGCCACCTTTAACCATGCATTCACTCACGTGTGCCTTTCTCGATGGTTAATGTGATCTTAGCTTAACATCAAGGTGACACATGTTGAACTTTGCATGACAGTTCAACTTTAGTTCTTCCTTTGCATTACCTTGCATGGAAGGTTTGGATAAATATATTATAAAAGTTATATATTAAGTATAATTAAGGTTATTTCAGTTTGATTTTTTAAATAAGCCATAATATTTAGAAAGAGGTGAAATATGTTTTCCTCGAGTTTCAAGGATTATTAAGTAGTATTATGATGGTCAATGTTCAATATTATTATTTCTTTGAGAAATAAAAAAGGAAGAAATAAATTTATAAAATATTTGTAAAGTATTAATTTTTTTCATTTTAAATGTTTAATTACGAGAGAGTAAGATAATTTATTTCAAAAAAATACAATTCTATTTTTATTAGTGTAAATATGTTATCATTGTTGTTGTCGTTTTTTGTAGATATGGACAAAATTTATATTGATAGCCGGAAGTAATACATATGTTGTTAGCACATGAGCTTATCTAAAATTTCAACATACCTAGCTCTTAAGGATTATATCATACTGAAACCATATAAGTCAAAACCAGTTGTCAAAAATTGAACATAGTTGATCTAAGGTGGCCACTTGAAAATAACATTCTTAGAAATGACACCTTTGACTAAACTATAGCAAAGACTCGACTTACAACTTACCTATAGGATAATTGTTTATATAACCAACAACTATAACAAAAGACATAACAACGAGCATGAAACTGAAACTATAGAGCAAATAAAGACTATATAGATGTGTAAACTGGAATTTAAACACTATAGACTGCAAATTCCTTTCCAAGTGGTCACTGCCAGTTTGTGAGAAGACCAGTCTAGTCGAGAATGATGACTTGCGAACTAGGAAAGGCTGAAGCTGGAGAGTTGTTCCAAGGCATTTCAAAGCTTATCGGAATAACATTGAGAGGCACAACATTGATGATTGCTTCCTAATCATTTTGAGCATTAGAGTCAGTGTATGAATCAAAAAGTATAAAATGTTCCACATGAGTTAGCCTAAGGACAATATCTTCAAGGTTGTATCTGATATCCTGTAGTATACGTTTTATCTCCTCCTGGTCTGCAAAGAGCGTGTAGTTGTCCACTTGTTTGTCATGTGTCACCATGATGAGCAGTGTCTCCATTTGTCGATGATGAGTGATGGATTGTAAAAAAATAATTCTTCTTCCTTTGAATTTACCGAGGTCTGATACCCATTTCACAATACTTCTAGACATCTTTAAGTTGGGGAAGTATTTACGGTCTCATAATTCCTTTGCTTCCAAATTAAGGATTTCTTTCTTGACTTCAAGGGGGGCAGCATAAAAAAAATTAGCTAATGATTCCCACCCAAAAACTTGTTTGTGCCTTGAGGAGGATGCAGTTGGTGCACCACCCCGTTGCACTAGTAGTCTTCGTCGAGAAACCATGACGTACCTACAATCCAAGCACTTGCCAACAAAACAACAAGACAAACAACTTCCCAATTATGGTACCAACAAGAGAGTATACTAACTCAAGAAAGACATTGGGTGTTCGACTGGAAGGTAGAACACAGTAATAAGGAAGATATAATTGGAATTCCCCAGAACTCCGATGAGATAAATATATAATACTTGTGAACGTTTTGAGATATGAACAAGGGAGAAGACTTGGTCCAGGTTCAAAACTAGATAGAAAAAGACTCGGAATACCACAACCACAAACAAGAATTGGATAGTTAAATGAAACTCTAGATGGTTCAGACGCCTACAAAGAGGCCCGTGATAAGACCACCACAAGTTCGATGGACAACCTAGCTGGGGTATTAGGTAGGAACAACATAAAAAACATAGAGGAAAGACCCAATTCAAGGAAACTATACTGAGAGAAACTCTACGACGAGAGTAGTTAGAACTGAGAGACAACGAAGGATGAAAAATATGGATAATGATTCCTTGGCCTTAAGACATTACAACAGTCATGTGGCTTTTCTGCTTAAGCTGGGAGTACAACTCTTGTGGCCGATAGAGTAGCTCTCCTATATCAACTAGACAAACATAATTCCACCACCCTGCTAGTGTTTGAGACCTTATATAAGACATTGCATGTATGGAGAACGTACATGATAGAAAGAGAGTAATATATGAAACCTTCACAACTATGTCCAAGTGTCTCGACAGATACTGAGTTTAACCAAACCGAGACAATAGTGCATGATGAGCTCATAAATGAGCATAAAGTGTTGATTTCTGGTAGCATCGAATGTGCTCTAGCCTCAAGATTTTGCAAGGAGGCTAGGACACACGCATTCCACAATACCCATAAACCGTTTTGGGAAATTCCATCCAGAGGAGGTTTAATTAAAATTATTAATTATTTTTAATGGAGGCCTGAGTCTAAACTTAGGAAAATAAAATAATTAAAGTATATTAATTAAACTGGGTATGAATCTTCTAGAGAAAGACGAGGATCAAGTCAAGATGATCTGAGCCATTGATTAGAATCTAATCTAGGTTGTTGATTGATCAGCGAGAAGATTATAAGAAGAGTCTTGATGGGCATTTGGAAAGGCACATAGAGTGAGATCAAGAGATCGATTTCTCAAGTAAGTAGCGCAACAATTGCAGGAGAAGTCATTGAGGAGATTTCTTGCAGTGAGGGGTAGGGATAGTTTTCCAGCTGGAGAGCTGTTGATCCAAGGATACATTGCAGAGGAGGCATAGAGAGATCCATAAGAGGCAGTGTAGAGCCACGCTGAGCAGCATAAATCCATGCTGAGGCAACATACAACCATTGAGGAGATTCACAAATTTGTTGAGGAGAAGATCAGATCCAGTGCCAAGAATCGGGGTGTGAGGCCAGAGGGCCAGGGGATCGAGCATGCAACTAGCAGATCGATTAGACAGAGGGAGTCATGCAGTCCCTATCAGTTGTGATGTAGAGCAACGGAGAGGTTGAATAGAGGCAACTTGGGGCTAATCATTTAGTGTTGAATCACTAATGATAGTGTGAGGTATTTCTCACTAATTTCTCTTCCAATCAGATTCTCTATATCAGATAGACAATAAGGCATCCAAAGATTGTATTCAGAAACTACTGCACTATAATTGAAACCCTCAGCTGCTGCACCGTTTTCCCACATTAGGTTTTTCCAGAGACATTGTCCAAAAACAACAAGTGTCAATTGTGTGTGTGTTATTTCCTTCTTGTTCAGTACTTGTTTTCGCAATAGGCTGCAGTAGATTTTATTTCGATGTTTACTGTGTAACATTGTAAATAACTTGACTTGGAAATTAACAAGTAGGAGAAATTTAACCAGTTGTTGTAGTAGGGAATCAGGTAACTGATTTTTCACATGGTATTAGAGCGAGTGAAGCAGGATAGTAGAGCTGGAAGAGCCCAACGTTGATCTAAAAAGGGAGATCGAAGAGCTGCGTAGGCAGCATATCAAATCCCTAGAAGGATTTCACATTCAAGTGCCCAGAGGAAAATATTCTCAAAGAAAAAACATTCTTTGAGTGAGTCGACAAAGAAAAAGATCTTCCAATCGAGATTTGTCAGTGGCAAAGGCAGCAACACAACAGTAGCTTTAGCGCAAAGCAGTCTTCAAGTAGGACACAATTTTTCTACAACAGTTGTTGGGGCATAAAAGCATCAAAAAAAGAAGAAGGCACATACTGAGGGAATTTCTTCCTCAGAGAAATTCTAGCCAAGAAGTTTGAATCTTTCCAAGTAGAGCAACAATAGTTGTGTGCGGATTTCTCACTCCATAAGGGAGTGTGAATAGCTGGGCGGTAACTGCGTAGAGGAGAAGAGGGAGAAGTTTGACTTTTTAGGAGATATGGCATCAGTTGGGTTGAGAGATCAAGATCAGTTGGAAGGATCCTCCAACTATGTGATTTGGAAGGCTAGGATCTCCTGCTTTCTAGATGAGCATGATCTCAAAACTTATGTCGATAGTGTGGTAGTTGTACCTTCCGATGTAGATCCGCTCAAGAAGTATAAGGCTAAGATGGTGAGAGCTAAGAGGATCATTCTCGACGAAGTTTGAGATCATGTGGTATCCCATATAGCTGGCAAGGATAATAACCGACAGATGTGGGAAGCATTAGCTACATTGTACGAAGGATCTTTAGAATAATGGAAGATGTACTTAGAGGAGAAGTTGAGATGCACGAGGATGTAGAAAGGGAACGTGTAGACCCCTTCCTTACGAGGCTTTAGGATGTCTAGGATCAGCTTGCATTAGTAGGGTTAGCGTAACAACCATCAGAGTTTGTACGATTAGCGTTGAATATCGTTTATGAAGATTGACAAGTTTTCGTCGAGAACATCTTGGGCAAAGAAAAACCGCCAGATTAGGAACGTGTGTAGGCTGATCTACAATAGGAGGACACGAGGCATGATCTGGTTAATGCCACAATCAAAGGCAGTAGCAGCAGTGGGACGAAGGTCATTAAGGAAGAGGAGGACTTGGCCCTTGCATCAAAGGGGCAGCAAGAACAACGCAGGAGGAAAAATGACGTTTCAAAGATCAAGTGCTTTAGGTGTGGTGAGATGGGCCACTACAACACTCAATTTCCTCTTAGAAAGAGGGACAAGGAGGAGAAGCAGGATCAAGAAGCTGCATTCGCTGATATTGATAGGATTTCCTCTACACTGGAGGAAGATTTTGCCATGATTGTCGAGATGCCTCCAGGGGTGAGGTGGGGCAATCTGGAGTTGTAGAGGGCTACAAGATGGGAATGATCCTTGAGGAGTCCACCTCTTGGATCAAGACCTTACTACAGGAGCCCATAGTCAACAGTAGTAGGATGGACTAGTATTAGTTGGTGCAGTCAAGTACCAGAGTGACAGATGCAGTGGCTAGTAGCATTAGATACTGAGCAACGCAGAGTAGAGTTGGTAGCAATGCAGTTGGCATAGAGCAGAGTTAGTAGTAGCGCAGAGACTAGCAACAGTTAGAACTTGAACGACAAATGCATCATATTGAACACAGTTAGTTAAGTATTTTGGATTTTTTTCCATTGCAAATGTTCTAGTTGCAACAACAACAAATGGAGAGAGGGTTGCAGTGTAGATGTAGGGTTGGAAGGAGTTCAGTGGGGTCGACAACAACACAGATGCAACTCATATTAGAGTTGTGAAGTAGAGCCAAACGTCAGTAATGCAATAGGAGATGGTGCATAGACAGAGTGATGCTTCAATTGGTTGTAACACTAGAACACATTCCTTGCTAAGAGGGAGTGCTGATTTATGGTAGCATCAAATGTGCTCTAGCCTCAAGATTTTGTAGGGAGTTTAGGACAAATTCATTCCACAATACCCAAAAATCGTTTTGGGAAATTCCACTAAGAGGAGGTTTAATTACAATTATTAATTATTTTTAATGGATGCATAAGTCTAAACTTAGGAAATTAAAATAATTAAAGTGTATTAATTAATCTGGGTGTGAATATTCTAGAGAAAGACGAGGATACAGTCAAGATGATCTGAGCCATTGATTAGAATCTAATCTGGGTCGTTAATTGATCAACGAGAAGATTATAAGAAGAGGCTTGATGGGCATTTGGAAAGACACATCAAGTGAGATTAAGAGATCAATTTCTCAAGTAAGTAGCGCAACAGTTGTAGGAGAAGTCCTCAAGGAGATTTCTTGCAGTGAGGGGCAGGGATAGTTTTCTAGTTGAAGAGTTTCTTGATCTAGGGATACATGACAGAGGAGGTAGAGAGAGTTCTAGAAGAGGTAGCATAGAGCCACATTGGGTAGCGTAAAGCTACATTGAGGCAGTGTAGATCCCTTGAGGAGTGTCACAAATTTGCTGAGAAGAAGATCAGATCTAGTGCTAGGAACCGGGGTGTGAGACTAGAGGGCCAGAGGATCTAGCATCCAACCAACAGATCGATCATCCATAGGGAGTGACGCAGTCCCAACATGGGGCTAGCCATTCAGTGGCTAGATCAGTGTCGAATTGCCAATGATAGTGTGAGGTATTTGTCACTAATTTCTTTTCCAGTCAAATTATCTATATTGGATAGCCAGTAAGGCATCCAAAGATTATATTCAGAAACTACTACATAATAATTGAAACCCTTGGTTGTTGCATTGGTTTTCCCACATTTGGTTTTTTCAGGTAGTACTTGTTTTCGCAATATTTTATGTTGTGAAAGTTGCAGTAGATTTTATTTCGATGTTTACTGTGTAACACTGTAAATAACTTGATTTAGAAATTAAGAAGTAGGAGAAATTTAATTAGTTGTTGCAGTAGGGAATTGGGTAACCGATTTTTCACATAAAGCCCATCTTAGAACGATCGAACCAAGTAACCAATCCGCCATTGCATAGGTTCTCCATGGGTAACCAATCCGCTATATCACTCTGCCTCTTAATCTTTCTTTGGTGTATGTTCTCTAGGTATTGTTTCTATAGGCATGCCTCATATTCCAATCTAGGTTTGAAAAAAATCACTTGCTTCTGTAGATGGTTGTGTAGATCACCTAGATACTTGAGATTTATGGTTGGGTTCTTTGGGGATATATCTAACATTATTTCCATATTCCTAAATTATGTGATGCCACTCTGCGCTTTTCTTTGTCTAAAGTATGCCACCAAATACACTGATCCTCTACATACCCATTAGGGTAGAACTGTGACCTTATGAAAAGTTTGGAATGCATCACTTAGTCATTAAAGGATCTCCATTTAGTATTGGAATTTTTGGGTAGTTTTTCCACCAGGCTATGGTATGGCCCTCTAATTTTAGATGCAATTTTATGTTCTTCCTCTATGTGGTGTACACTAAAATAAAAATTTAATTATTTCTACTAGTCATTTAACTTCGAAGTGTTTATATATATATATATATATATCCTCTTTTAGCTACTTTTCTCATCTATGCAACAAAAGGCACTAGAATAGAATGAAATTCCTTTTCCTCCTGGTGGTCTAGTTCTTATATTAGATGACAACCTACTAATGGTTAAATTTGACCCATTCAACCTTTAATATGAGTCACAAATCGAACCTTATAGAGTCTTCTTCATAGTGCTCCTTTTCCATGAGTAATGGGGGATCATATGGCATCCTCTCAAATTATGGTTTTCAACTTTGATAGGTCAACTTCTAGGAGGCATAACTTTCTCATACAAGATCTGATTAAGGTGATTCTTATGCCCTTGGAAAGGTACCGATGTACATATTATGGAATGTAGGTGCTTAGTTGGAATTGGAGAACAAAATGTGGTAACTTAAGGCCTCAAAATGGCTCCTAAAGTTTCTCACACTAAAGTTTCCAAATCAAGATCATTGGTAAAAATGACCTTGCAAGTTGACACCTCCAAACCTCCCACTCTAAAAATGATCTATATATGAAACTACTTGAGGATTATGATAAATTGCAATTGATTAAATTAGAGTTTTAAGCCTCTTATGTCAAATTTATAAACACATAAACATGAATGAAAAGTTTATTTTTTGCAAAAAATAATAGACAACATCACCATAACAAAAAACACAACACAACAAAATGATGAAGGAGTTCACCCCTCCTGGGCTACATCTTTCTGCTCCCAAAAACCTGTGTCTAGCCTCTTTCTACTCCCAAAAAGACCAAAAATTGAGAAATTTATGCCTCTTTCGTCCTTTTCCCAAATTCTGCAACTAACTATCCTACAATTCGGCCAAAACCTGGCTTGAGCGCCCCAAATGCGAAATCGTCACAATGAACCTGACACAATTCCCACTTAGTGGGTGAATTGGTAGGATGGATAAGGGTGCCTTTAAGCCCCCAGTCCTGAAAATCCTGGTCGCATGATGGCCATACGACCACAAAAAGTGTCGATATTATAGGGCCCTATCTGGCACCCTTCGTTGGTGCATGCCCTTGGTCTTATGCTCCTACATGTGACCTTGGCTTGGCCACTAGGGGTTGGCCCCTCTGTCCCCCACGCTCCTTGCCATATGGTGGCATGTGACTATGGCTGGGGCTAAATCCCAGTGCCTTTCGGATTTGAACCTTTTCCCACGTTGTTGGTCATGTGGGCGCCTATATGTCCTGGGGCTGGCCTCCTTTAAACTGTTCTCCACTGGTTTTACGCTCTGGGCATATGGTGGCCCAGACGACTTGGGGTTAGCCCCTGTTTCTTTGTGCTTGGCTCGTCAACCCTGTGGTTCCGTTTGTCGGTTGTGGCTGGGATTGTTGAGGGTCGTGACCTTGATTGTGTTCTGGGCTAGGCCCTAGCGCTTAGCCCACCGCCCACGGTCCCATGGTGCTGGGGTGGCTAGGGGCTAGGCCTTAGCCCGACCCCCTCCTCAAATGCACCGAAAACAAACTTTATATAACGTTTTATCCCCATATATAACAAGGAACAAGTGTGACGTACTGGTGAGGGCAGCGGTTAGTTTGAATGAGGTGATGGTTTTGAACCCTGTGGGGTGTTGTTTGCCCTTAACAAAATGTTAGTGGCTACCAGGAGGCCATGTGGCAGCCTCTAGTTGGTCCACCTCAACCACCTCATCATTAATAAAAATGCATGGATTTCAACCAATCATCTAACCAATGAAAATCGACCACCTTGCAACCAATGAAATCCTGCCAAGTGTCAAGCAACCATAGGCCATTAAAATTTGAATGTTTAAACCAATCAAGAGAGGCCACGTGCTAGCCTACGACTCGCCAAAAATGTAGAGTCAGTTATCCTTTTTTGGCCAAAATTTACGTGTTTGACAAATTGATCAGAACTCGTTTGTGGGAGCATACAACGTCCGTTTTTCGCGAAAAAAAAAAAAAAAATTGCAACAGATTCAGAATGATGAGCTATTCACAATTGTTCAAGTTTCGAAGCATTCCGACAACTTTGAAATTTCAGCTTATTTTTTATCCACTAGATCAAAAAAGCACCTAGATTAATGAAATATAATATATTGATCATATCCAGATCACATACATTATGTCTACTCGTGAAAACCCACACTCTCTTATTCTAAACCTGTATGGAGAGGCTTGTCTGAAGGAGACAAAGACTTTTGAAAATCTCAGACTTAAATTGTTGAAAAAAGTGGATAATATCATCTTTATTAGGTGACATTGAGACTCCCTTATTCTATGAGGTCACTTTATCATCAATTTAAAGTTTTGGAGGCTCTTCTACTTATAGAACTTCATTGATAACATGTTAGGTTTTTCCATGTTAATTGTGTCAATATCAATACTTATATCCTTTTGTTGGTACTTTTGTTCTTCCTTCTTCTCTTTCTTTAACTTCTTCTGATAAATTTCATCATCTTTGGTTGATATCTTTTTATTGATACCTTTTTATTGACACCTTTAATCTCACATTTCAGATCATTTTTTATGTTGTTAATTTGTTGCAACAAATTTATTTGTTGTTGGAATTTGTGAATTTTTCATTCTTCTCCGATTCCCTTAAAGTATGCACAAAATTTCCATCTTTGTAGGCGATGGTTTCGTTCAAATCTTTAATTTTCCTTTCTAAGTCATCATAACTCTCTTGTGATTCCTTTGACATATTGGATTCTCACAAATTGTATAGGTATATATATTCCAACGATGGAATTTTTGTGTATGACTTCACCCTAGAATCATGTAAAGTTATCCTCTTTCCCTCATAGGACATTGTCAAATATTTGCTTTTCATATTTAGAAAGAATGTCCTCGGTGTTTCTATCCAATTAGAACCTAGAACAATGCTAGAAATATTAAAACTATTAAAATTTTAGACTTTAAAGTGAGATACGATTGTATAATAATTAATTGATGGTATTAATTCATAAATTTCAAATTGTTTGTAACCATGGATACAATTTTTAACAAATATACTTATCATGGAAATAACAATCAATTTATCAAGTTGACATCAATATATTTTTCTTCATTTTATAAACAAATATCAATGATTATGCTTGCTTTTGAATAGTCTATTTCAGCTTTAAGAATCTAAAATTCTATATTTTAGAACTTATACTAGAGAACCTTCCTTCCTTCTCTTTTTTTTTTTTTTTTGTAAGTCAGCTTTTGATATTAACAGAAGGAAAATATGGTACAAAAATTCTGCATCAGCAGATTAAGGGTTGCTTGTCTGCAGGCCTAACTAAAGATTAACTGAAAACTCAAAACAACACACCTCGCAGGGCGGCAGAGAACCATTACAAACAGAAGAACATAAACAAGGAAGACCTGTTGGAGAAGTCTTTTGACAGGTTCCTTAGACAGAAGACAGAACAACCCGAAAAGAAAAGGGAGACGCGGATAGCAGGCCGCAAAAACAGAGAGACAGACCGCCTCGGCCCAGTGCAGACCGTTACATATTGGCTTGTCCTGGCTTGGGGGGGGTTGCCCGAATGAACACTGGTTGAGTCGCCCTTCTGCATCTCTGAGAGCTTGCTGTCATTGCCAATGACATTTCTTAAAAGTTTTATCAGAACTGTGAGCTTTTTGTTGATGGAGTCGGCCTGTTGGTCTAGCGAAGTCAGCTTGAATTCGATGCTTTCCACTACCGCCATGTGATCATGCTCCATGGCTTCTGTGAGATTCTGGAGCTTACGCAGCTGCTCCGCTTGCTCATCCTGTGTGCCCAGTGCCTTCGCAAGGAGGGTCTTCATGCGCCAACTCTCTGCTTGAGTTCTAACGAACTGAGTGGCGCGAGCGTTGGCTGTGCCTGGGGTCCAGGAGCCAATCGACTTCTTTCCCAATTTGCTGATCCGAAACCTTTTTTTCCTCCTCCTGGACCATGGCTTCCAGGGTGATGATTTTACGCTTGTTGCATTGAGAGGTCCTTGTTTCGTACATTTCTCTTGCATGCCGAAGGTCTTTGTTGGTTGACTGATTTCGGCTGCCTTCCCTTGCCATTTTGATGCTAGCTTCCGTGGAGTTTTCTTGAGCGCTGTCTACAGAAGGAAAAGGCTCTGTCTTGCTACACGATAAAACAATGCTTTTCCTGTTGGCTCTGGTGGTGGTTAAATAACGAGTGCCTGGGAGGTGATCGGTGAATGGTTGCCTTTCTCTGTGCCACTTGCATGTCCGATCAACATAATTGCTGCGATATGGAATCTTGGTATGGTATTGGAATGATTGCCTCCCCTTACGGTCACCGTCCTCTACCCGCTCCATAGCTTGCCAAGTGTTCCTTGTCCTGAACATATTGCGGCGGCTGATTTCAATACAGATCATGAAAACTGCGTAAATCTTGATCACCTGCTTCTGACATAATTCCCTTATGTCATTTTTCCTTCGAGCCATGCTGGAATTTAATGGTGCTTGCTTAATCAACATGTCTAATCAATAGTGACGCTGTGTTATTCGACCCTCTGGTCAGACTCCTCTGCCGTCACCAAATCCAACCTGGATAGCTGCATGCATTTTCCTTTAAGCTCTGGGTTGTCTATATCCCGCCAACAGCTGTCCCACGTTGTGTTAGGGTGTTCAATCCCATGATTCTCCAGGTGGTCAGCAACCGTATTAGATTTTCGTCGTACTGCCTGAAAGGTGAGACCTTTCATTTCTCCTAACAGTTTGGCAATGTTGTCTGTTACCTTGGCCAATCGCCAATGTCTGGTAACCTTACTTGCTGGCGTTCCCCTGTAGATTTTCCTGGCCGCTGTTATGGCCACCTCTGAATCGCCTTCAATCACTGCGTTACCTGTTTGGTTCATTCTAAGAATCCTTAGTCCTTTTTCCATGGCTGCAAATTCCATTTCGTTATTGGTTCCTTCCCCTAGGGTTTTATTGTAAATGTGAAGAATTTCCCCTTCATGATTTCTGATGATTCCTCCAATACCTGCTAATCCAGGATTGCCTCTCGAGGCACCGTCGAAATTCAGCTTAAGGAACCCTACAGGGGGACGAATCCAACCAATTGGCCCCATTCGAGGTTTTTGTTGGCAATCTGTGGTTACCATGTTTTGTCCGTTGTCCAACTTGAAGACTTTCAAAATTTGTTGGTCCTTGGCTGAAGCTTGGTTATCAGGATCTGCTCTGCATTTTACCAAGATTAATTGTTGGACATTTTCGGTTAAGGTAATTTGCGAGTGCTCTAAATTTCTATGCTCATTCTGAAAAATTCGTCTGTTTCTTTCTTTCCATATGGTCCAAGTTATGAACCCTGGCAGGACTTTCCAAATACTGTTGATTCTTGAGTTGTTTGAGTACTCGCTTTGCCAATTCATAATGGTGTTTTGAATGGAATCTCTGTCCCTGTTGGTTTGTTGCATTGTAGTTTCCATCCAATTCCAAAGGTGCTTCGCCCATTCACAGGTATTAAAAAGATGGTTCATATTTTCTTCGTCTGTTTTGCACAAAGGGCATATGGAGGGGCCATTAAATCCCTTTTTGCGCAGATTTTCCTAGGTAAGGGTTTTTTTCCTGCATCAGTAGCCATAGAAAGGTTTTTATTTTGGGCCAGAACAAGGAGTCCCAGACCTTGTTGCTCCATGGCATTACCTCCCCCTGCTCAGAATGCTCTAGCTGCTCCCTGGCTTCTTTGAGTGTGAAATTACCACTCCCTTTCATGCCCCATCTTAGATTATCCTTTTCTGTAGCCTTTCTAATTTTTCTTTTGTTTAGATGGATTAGCAAATCCCTTATATTATTGTTTGCTTCAATTGAAGTGTCAGTGTCATGGAATGACCAATCTCTCCATTCCTGGTCGCTGCTGCTGTGGCTCTAGTAATGGTGGACCTTGTTCCTTCCCCTATTCTGACATTCTCTTTTAATATCTTCTAGGTCTGGTTTTTCTAGCCGTGGGAGTTGCTGCTAAGCATCTTCCCAGAAAAAAGCGGTTTCCCCATTGCGGATTTCCTAGAAACTGTGGTCCTGAACTATTTTACGGTTCCTTCTAGCTAAGTTCCATATTGGAGAGCCCTCTGGCACATCCTGTAGCCTTATTAAGTCCTGTTCATTGCAGTCGGGAGTATATTTTTCCTTCCAGTGTCTGGCCCATGGTAGAGTGGGTTCCTTCAACCTTCGCCACCACAGCTTAGCTCCACATGTCATGTTGATGGTGTGGTGATCTATAAGATTCAAGCCCCCTGCTGCTTTTGATTTGCAAAGTTTGTTCCAGGTCACAAGTGCCCATTTGTTTTTTTTCCGGGTTGCCACTCCATATAATTTATCTTTGTATAGTTCTAATTTTCTGGAGGACTCCTTTAGGAGCCGGCATAATGGAAAGCAAATAATGTGGAATAGCTTGCAATATTGCTTTAGTGAGGACCAATCTTCCCGCAAAATTAAGGGCTCTATGAGTCCAATGCCTGCATCTTTTCTCCATTTTCGCCAAGATTTTCTCCCAGTGAATTTTTTACCAAGGTTTGGTCGTTAGCGGGGCTCCCAAATACTTAGAGGGCAGATTGCCTCGTCTGAATCCAAGAATATTAGATAGATGCTTCTGAATGGCTAGATGAGTGTTAAAGAAGAAAATAATAGATTTAGCATGATTGATCTCCATACCTGACGCTTTGCTGAAGAGGTCTAGAATGTTCTTGAAAGCCACGGCTTCTTTCACAGTTGGGGTGCCATGCAGCATGGTGTCATCAACAAAGTGCTGGTGCGTTGTTGCAGGAATAAAGTGAAGAGGATGTAATCCTTTAATTTTGCCTTCCTCTCTTGCTTTGTTAATAAGTCTGCTGAGCCCTTCCATAAGGATCACAAAGAGGAAGGGGGAGAGAGGGTCTCCTTGCCTGATACCTCGGGAGGGGGAGAAGGGTTCCGAGGGGGAGCCATTGACCAGGATAGAAAATTTTGTGGATTTAATCAGTGCTAGGATCCATTTGGTCCATTGCTTGTCAAAGCCAAAAGCGTTCAGAATGGCTTCCAGATAATTCCAGTTGACTTTGTCGAATGCTTTGGAGAGGTCCAGTTGCATTAGCATACCTGCCGTTTTCCTTGTCTGAAGAGTGTGAACCATCTCTTGAGCTAAAAGGATATTGTCCAAGATTTGTCTGCCCTCCACGTATCCTGACTGCTCTTCCGAAATTAAAACAAGAAGAATTGACTTAAGTCTATTGGCTATAACTTTAGATATGATTTTATATATCACATTACATAAAGCTATAGGTCTAAATTTCTCGGGAGAGTTGGCTTCTTCTTCCTTAGGAATTACATCAAGGAAGGTGGAATTTAGCGATTTGAGAATGGAACAGGATCGCCTGGAATCTTCTACAACTTCCCAAACCTCTGTTTTAATAGTAGGCCAGCAGGCTTTATAGAAATTTATTGTGAAACCGTCAGGCCCGGGTGCTTTGTCATTCTGCATACTTTTGACGGCTTCCTCCACTTCCTCCATCGAGACTGCTCTTAACAAGACTATGTTTTGCTCATTGGTTATGATGTGGGGTATTGCTTGGGTTAGTTCCTCTATAGCCTCTGTTCTTTCTTCCTGTGTTTCCTAAGCTATATGATTGAAATGCCTGGTAAGCAGAGATGATACTTCCTTGTGATTTTGAAGAGTTTCCCCTGCTTCATTATTGAGTCGTAGAATTTTATTTGCACCCCTGTAGTCTAGTGTAGATCTATGGAAAAACTTTGTGTTTTGCTCTCCTTCCTTTACCACTGGATCCTTGATTTCTGTCTCCTGAGTGTTTCTTCCTGTTGACATCGAAGTTGCCATTGTTCCATCAGTGCTTTTTCCTGTTCCTTTGAATCTTCATTGATGTTCCCCGAGGTCCATTCCTTATGAATTTGATTTAACTTGCTTTCTATGATGGATTTTTCCTGGAAGATGTTCACAAATTCTGTTGCATTCCATTCTTTAATTTTGAATTTGATATGTTTTAATTTGCTTTGGAGCTTGAACATTCTGGTTCCTCTAATGTCCAATGGTTCACACCACCATTTCTCCAACAATTGAACAAAGTTGGGGTGCTTCAACCAGAACTTTTCGAATCTAAAAGGCTTGTTTCTAGGGGTCCCTAGGAAGGCTGCCTTCAAAGAGATAGGCCAGTGATATGATCCTCCACTGGGAAGAATGTCAGAATCCACTGTGATTCCTTCAAGTAAAATACTTTCAGACATAAGAAATCTGTCCAGTTGTGTAGCAATCAGCTTCTCTCCTCCTCTTCTATTGTTCCAAGTGAAGGAGCCGTTGGGTAAGATGTCTACTAGTTTTGCAGATTCAATGAATTCTGCAAATAGTTCTGCATCCTTATTGAGCTTTCTGATTCCTCCTTTCTTCTCCAGGAGAGAGGTTATCATATTAAAATCTCCTCCCATAATTATCTTCGAGGTGGGATGTCTAAGCTTTAAACTCATGAGAGAATTAAGAAAAGAAAATTTATCTTCTAACCTTTGCGGTCCATAGACATTTATGCATAAGTAAGTTTCAGAGTTACCTATCATTTGAACTTTCGTGGCTATGAACGATCTGGTGGCTTCCATTGAGAGGACACCTACTATTCTGGTGTCCCAGAGAGTGGTTATGCCTCCTTCCCATCCTTGACTGGCTACTTCTATGAAATCTATAGGTTTGCCCAGTCTTTTGCTGATGTTCACCATGTGACTGGTGGCACATTTGGTTTCCTGTATGAACATAATGTCCAACTTTTCTCTTTGGAACTTTCTTTTAAGAAGTCTTTGCTTCGCTTGCTATTGAGCCCTCTTGCATTCTATGAAATGATTTTCATTTATAACTAGATATATTATTGGTAAGACGGGAAGGCATTTAGCGCTTTCATTTTGCCTGAATTTAGCATTAAGATCCCCAAATCTTGCAGTACCTCCCCATTTTTTCTTCTTCCTCTTTTCTTTTTTTGCTTCAGACCTGTTGGATTAAGAGAGATTCTTTTTGAATGATTTCCTGTGCCTGTTGCAATACCTAATCTCCTGTTTTGCTTGTCTAATTCTGCTTTTTGTCTTGCGATGAATAGATCACTGATCTTCCTTAATTCTTCTTCTGGAATGTTTTCTAGTCCTTGAGTTTTCCAGTTTTCCTCCATGACTGGGAGGTTCACCCCTTTCTTCTCTAGAGCTTCATTGAGCTCCATCTCTTCACTTCCACCATCACTGGTTAGCATATCAGTATCTTCATCATGTTCTTCTTCTGGCTCGTGCATTTGGGCTTTAGTACTAATTGGATTTTCCTCCCCTTTCTTTGTATTATGGCCTTGCTGGTCTTTTGGCTTTTCATTCAGCTTCTTTTCCCCATTTGTTCCTTCTGAATTTGAGTCTATTTCCAAAATGCTAAAGTTGTTGTTGGTAATGCCTGGTTCTACCCCTGCTCTGTTTATTCTTTTACTGTTGGCTCTTTGTCTTGCTTTTGGTTTTGTGAAGGTTTCTTTACTCTTTGTTGCTTGCACTGGTTTGTGATCTTCCTCTGTTTTGTTTAAAGGGCAGTCTCTGGCGAGGTGTCCATGTTCATGACACTTTCTACATCGGAAGGGGATTTGCTCATAATCAATGGCTTGAAAGTAGTCCTCATCTCTAAACTCCAGCCATAAGCCTTCATGCAGAGCTCCTGAAACATCCAGCTCCACACAGATTCTTGCGCAAGCCTTCGTTGTATTGTTGCTTCTGAGGCTTTGATAAAGGTTCCTAGATGGTCTCCTATTTGCTTAAGCGTCGCTAAACCCCAATAATCTATTGGAAGGGAGAATAAACGAATCCACACAGGAACCTGTGTGAAGGTTTCTTTTTCTGGCACAAAGTTGGTTTTCCAAGGTCTCATGTAGAGTCCCGCTGAAGCAAAGAAGTAGGGACCTCCATCAAAAACCCTGTCCTTATCCTCTAAGTTCGTGAAAACAACAGTAAAAAAACCTTTTGCTCCTAGGTGTAGTTTGACATCACCTTTAGGTTTCCAATGTTGCTTGATCCATTGACAAAGCGCGCGTTCCGTTGGCCACAGTCCCATGAACTTGCATATTACTGCATGTTCTGACATGTGTTCTCGATGGGCTTGAATCTCTGGATCTGTAAAAACCACTCTGAGGGTTTCTTTTTTCTTTGGTTTGCATGCTCCTTGCGTTGCTTTGTTGGTGCTGGGGTTTGGGGCTATTTGTTTCTCCTTTTCATCTCGAGATTGTTTCTGTGCTTCATATTCCTCTTCTTCCTCTGTTTGGGTATTTGTTAGGCCTGTATCCCTTTGGTCTGCATCTGCTCTTTTGTCCCTATTCTCCTTTCCATTACTTACTTTGTCTTTCTTTTTTGGGTTGCTTCATATCTCTGTTTGCATTTTCTGTTCCTTTTCTTTGCTAGTTCCGTTATTTTCCTTATGATCTCCATAGCCCGTGATTTTTAATCCTTCCTGCGCTTTCTGTTTCTGCATTACAAGCTGTTGGAAGGATGGGGTCCCAGTGGACCCCCCGCTTACCATTTGTCGGGTCAGTCCACGACCTCTGTTTAGTAGATCTGCTATCTTGTCTCTCTGCGCGTCCAGAACTGACTCTGGGCTTGCAGGTTTGAGGCGCTAAACTCTAGACCTAGAGATTGCAGTCGAATCGCCAGAGCTCTTGCATCAGTGTTTCGGCAAGAGGAAGATTACAAGGTGTGCACACATTTTAATACCTTCCTTCATTCTCTTTATTCAAATCCATTTTTCTAAAATATTCCACATAACATCAAATTGATACCGCTTTATAGGACTTAAATAATGCCTTTACACCAATTTCTTTCTTCACTTAGAAGCACTTGGAACCACCCTCTTTTCAATCACTTGTTTTTTAATTTAATTTACTCATGCAAACAATAACAATTATTATATATTTGATTTTTTTTATTATTTATTTTTCTTTTCCTGTTTTTTTGGTAAGTGGTCTATTTTCTTTGAATATGTAGAGAATATAAAACTTGAAAACTAAATTTCCAAAATTTTGTGCCAATTTTTTTCAAAATCCTGTCTGAATTTTCATTATTTTTTCTGACTAAATTGTGAACGCATTAGAATACTGCCATAAACATATACTGTGATAACGAATTGTGAACTCACTAGACGACGACCATAAACATACATTGTCATAACAATTTGGAGGTATAAAATAAGCACCTAAGAAAACATTTTGACGAAAATTTAAACATATTTATGCCACGTCGGCTTCTATTAACTTCAGCGGAGATGGGAGAGGAGAAGAGAAGTGGAGCAAATTGAGAGGCAGAGTGATATTGCAATCAACGTTGCAACAAATGCACATCTATGTGCAATCCACCTCTGGTTTTAAATCAGCGAATTGCGGAGTTGTTCTCCACTTCTTATAACTCTGAACTCTTCCCAAAATATGTTAACCACGCCGATGATGATTATTGCGGAGAGTGGCAACGATAGAAGTAGTGTAGTCCACAAAACCTACCACCCAACTGGCCCATTCAAAGAGAAGACGGCAGTGAGAATGGCTCCTTGACCGCCAATGTAAAAAGACAATAAGTTTTGTCCATTCCGGGGGAGAAACTGGTTGTCATTAAGATCGATTTGCCTTTGTGGGATTTGAAGAGCCACAATAACAATATGATCTCCATGGAAGTGGACAACGCCTCTGTTATTGCGTTGATATGCCATGAAGAATCTGATCACACAAAGCAAGCATACAATTAGTATCGTTTATTTAATTTAGAAAGATACAGACTGGTGGGCAAATTGTTCAGAAATAGTTACTGAGTTAATATTGCAATAATTGAATAGGAGTGTATCCTGACCTCCCTTCACTCATAAAATATTAAATTTGGGAGGCCTAGAGCTTGAGCCCTCCACAACCGAGATCATTAATGGATTGTGTTTATTTGATAATCGGTGATGTGGGTTTTTTTTGACAACGCCGTCCATAGAATTCAGTCCAGTCGGAACCTTCTAATGAGATTCATCATCAAAATTTGTTCAGGAAATTCTTTTTCTATGTTTTTTTACATAATTATTTGTTTATCAAAGTTTCGAATCATCATCAAAATTATTTTAGATTTTTTTTTTTTTTGTACCTCTTTTCCAATGGCTACCGTTTGTTTCTTTTTTGTCAGGATTTTTTCCGCCTGCATTTATAACTGTGCAATTTCTTGATCTCGGTTGTGGAGGGCTCAAGCTCTAGGTCTCTTGATTTCTGTTTTGTCTCTCAAATTTAATATTTTAGGAGTGAAGGGAGGTCAGGATACACTCCTATTCAATTATTGCAGTATTAACTCAGTAACTATTTCTGAACAATTTGCCCACCAGTCTGTGTCTTTCTAAATTAAATACAGCTCGTGTGTGAAATGATACTAATTGTATGCTTCCTTTGTGTAATCAGATTCTTCATGGCATATCAACGCAATAACAGAGGCGTTGTCCACTTCCATGGAGATCATATTGTGATTGTGGCTCTTCTAATCCCACAAAGGCAAATCGATCTTAATGACAACCAGTTTCTCCCCCAGAATGGACAAAACTTATTGTGTTTTTACATTGGTGGTCAAGGAGCCATTCTCACTGCCGTCTTCTCTTTGAATGGGCCAGTTGGGTGGCAGGTTTTGTGGACTACACTACTTCTATCGTTGCTACTCTCCGAAATAATCATCATCGGCGTGGTCAACATATTTTGGGAAGAGTTCAGAGTTATAAGAGGTGGAGAATAACTCCGCAATTCGCTGATTTACAATCGGAGGTGGATTGCACATAGATGTGCATTTGTTGCGACGTTGAATGCAATATCACTCTGCCTCTCAATTTGCTCCACTTCTCTTCTCCTCTCCCATCTCCGCTAGAGTTCTCTTTGAATGGGCCAGTTGGGTGGCAGGTTTTGTGGACTACACTACTTCTATAGTTGCTACTCTCTGTAATAATCATCATCGGCGTGGTCAACATATTTTGGGAAGAGTTCAGAGTTATAAGAGGTGGAGAACAACTCTGCAATTCGCTGATTTACAACCGGAGGTGGATTGCACATAGATGTGCATTTGTTGTGACGGTGATTGCAATATCACTCTGCCTCTCAATTTGCTCCACTTCTCTTCTCCTTTCCCATATCCGCTAGAGTTCTCTTTGAATGGGCCAGTTGGGTGGTAGGTTTTGTGGACTACACTACTTCTATAGTTGCTACACTCCGCAATAATCATCATCGGCGTGGTCAACATATTTTGGGAAGAGTTCAGAGTTATAAGAGGTGGAGAACAACTCCACAATTCGTTGATTTACAACCGGAGTGGATTGCACATAAATGTGCATTTGTTGCGACGTTGATTGCAATATCACTTTGCCTCTCAAATTGCTCCACTTCTCTTCTCCTCTCCCATCTCCGCTAGAGTTCTCTTTGAATGGGCCAGTTGGGTGGCAGGTTTTGTGGACTACACTACTTCTATTGTTGCTACTCTCTGCAATAATCATCATCGGCGTGGTCAACATATTTTGGGAAGAGTTTAGAGTTATAAGAGGTGGAGAACAACTCTGCAATTCGCTGATTTACAACTGGAGGTGGATTGCACATAGATGTGCATTTGTTGCGACGTTGATTGCAATATCACTCTGCTTCTCAATTTGCTCCACTTCTCTCATCCTTTCCCATCTCTGCTAGAGTTAATAAAAGCCGACGTGGCATAAATATGTTTAAATTCTTGTCAAAATGTTTTCTTAGGTGCTTGTTTAATACCTCCAAATTGTTATGACATTATATGTTTATGGTCGTCGTCTAGCGAGTTCACAATTCGTTATCAATGTATGTTTATGGCAGTGTTCTAATGAGCTTACAATTTAGTCAGAAAATAATGAAAATTCATAGAGGATTTTGAAAAAAAATTGGCACAAACTTTTGGAAATTTAGTTTTCAAGTTTTATATTCTCCACATATTCAAAGAAAATAGACCACTTATTAAAAAACAGGAAAATAAAAAGAAATAAAAAATCAAATATATAATAATTGTTATTGTTTGCATAAGTCAATCAAATTAAAAAACAAGTGATTGAAAAGAGGGTGGTTCCAAGTGCTTCTAAGTGAAGAAAGAAACCGGTGTGAAGGCACTATTTAAGTCCTATAAAGTGGTATCAATTTGATGTTATGTGGAATATTTTAGAAAAATGGATTTTAATAAAAAGAAGGAAGGAAGTTTCTCTAATATAAGTAGTAAAATATAGAATTTTAGATTCTTAAAACTTAAATAGACTATTCAAAAGCAAGCATAATCATTGATATTTGTTTATAAAATGAAGAAAAATATATTGATGTCGACTTGACAAATTGATTGTTATTTCCATGATAAGTATATTTGTTAAAAACTGTATCCATGGTTACAAACAATTTGAAATTTATGAATTAATACCATCAATTAATGATTATACAATCATGTCTCAATTTAATGTCTAAAATTTTAATAGTTTTAATATTGCTAGCATTGTTCTAGGTTCTAATTGGATAGAAACACTGAGGACATTCTTTCTAAATATGAAAAGCAAATATTTGACAATGTCCTATGAGGGAAAGAGGATAACTTTACATGATTCTAGGGTGAATTCATACACAAAAATTCCATCGTTAGAATATATATATACCTATACAAGTTGTGAGAATCCAATATGACAAAGGAATCACAAGAGAGTTATGATGATTTAGAAAGGAAAATTAAAGATTTGAACATAACCGTCGTCAACAAAGATGGAAAATTTGTGCATACTTGAATGGAATTGGAGAAGAATGAAAAACTCATAAATTCCAACAACAAATAAATTGGTTGCAACAAATTAACAACATAAAAAATGATCTGAAATGTGAGATTAAAGGTGTCAATAAAAAGGTATCAATAAAAAGATATCAGTGTAATACTAGTGGAGAGCAGTTTGAAGGGGGCTAGCCCCAGGTCATATAGACCCCCACGTGACCAACAACGTGGGAAAAGTTTCAAATCCGGAAGGCGCTGGGATTTAGCACCAACCACAGTGATATGTCACCATATGGCAAGGAGCGTGGGGGATAGAGGGGCCAGCCCCTAGCGGCCAAGCCAAGGTCACATGTAGGAGCATAAGACCAAGGGCATGGACCAACGAAGGGGGCCAGACAGGGCCCTGTAATATTGACACTTTTTGTGGTCGTATGGCCGTCATGCGACCAGGATTTTCGGGACTGGGGGCTTAAAGGCGCCCTTATCCATCCTACCAATTCACCCACCGAGTGGGAATTGTGCCAAGTTCATTGTGATGGTTTCACATTTGGGGCGCTCAAGCCAAGTTTTGATCGAATTGTAGGATAGTTAGTTGCAGAGTTTGGGAAAAGGAAGAAAGAGGCATAAATTTCTCAATTTTTGGTCTTTTTGGGAGCAGAAAGAGGCTAGACACAGGTTTTTGGGAGCAGAAAGATGTAGCTCAGGAGGGGTGAACTCCTTCATCATTTTGTTGTATTGTGTTTGCTATTATGGTGATGTTGTCTGTTATTTTTTGCAAAAAATAAACTTTTCATTCATGTTTATGTATTTATAAATTTGACATAAGAGGCTTAAAACTCTAATTTAATCAATTGCAATTTATCATAATCCTCAAGCAGTTTCATATATAGACCATTTTAGAGTGGGAACCTTGGAAGTGTCAACTTGCAAGGTCATTTTTACCAACGATCTTGATTTGGAAACTTTAGTGTGAGAAACTTTAGGAGCCATTTTGAGGCCTTAAGTTACCACATTTTGTTGTCCAATTCTAACTGAGCACCTATATTCCATAATATACACATTGGTACCTTTCCAAGGGCATAAGAATCACCTTAACCAGATCTTGTATGAGAAAGTTATGCCTCCTAGAATTTGACCTATCAAAGTTGAAAACCATAATTTGAGAGGATGCCACATGATCCCCCATTATCATGGAAAAGGGGCACTATGAAGAAGACTCTAGAAGGTTTGATTTGTGACTCATATTAAGGGTTGAATGGGTCAAACTTAACCATTAATAGGTTGTCATCTAATATTATAACTAGACCACCAGGAGGAAAAGGAGTTTCATTCTATTCAAGTGCTTTTTGTTGCATAGATGAGAAAAGTAGCTAAGAGAGGATATATATATATATATATATATATATATATAATATATATATATATATATGAAACACTCCGAAGTTAAATGACTAGTAGAAATAGTTAAATTTTTATTTTAGTGTACACCGCATAGAGGAAGAACATAAAATTTCATTTGCACATCTAAAATTAGAGGGCCATACCATAGCCTGGTGGAAAAACTACCCAGAAATTCCAATACTAAATGGAGATCCTTTAGTGATTAAGTGATGCATTTCAAACTTTTCATAAGGTCACAGTTCTACCCTAATGGGTATGTAGAGGATCGGTGTATTTGGTGGCATACTTTAGACAAAGACAAGGGCAAAGTGGATAGGAGTACATCACATAATTTAGGAATATGGAAATAACGTTAGATAGATTCCCAAAGAACCCAACCATAAATCTCAAGTATCTGGGGGGTCTACACAACCATCTACAGAAGCAAGTGATTTTTTTCAAACCTAGAATGGAATATGAGGCATGCCTATAGAAACAATACCTAGAGAACATACACCAAAGAAAGGGAAATCAAGTGGATTAAAGAAGAAGGTGCGTCAAGAAGCTTCCGAGGATATGAAGAATAAGTGGAAAGGGGGAAAGATTAAAATATGGTAGCCAAAGCACACAAGAGATCTTTTTCACTATATTTTTTGAGATATGTTTCAAGGATGTTAGGCTTTCTAAATGCTTCTGAAATTATTCTCAAATAGGTCAGTTCATAATTTTCACTAGAACTTTTTTCTATGAGGTTTCAGAGCATGAAACTAGGACCACATTTAGGTGAAACCTTAGTGAACATCTAGTTCAAATTTCATATCTTAGCTCACTATATTTTCAGATACATGTTCTAAGGATTTCCAGGTTCCTCAATGCTCTGGAAATCAATTTCAATCATGTCAGATTGACTTTCTCACAATATATTTTATCTATGAGGTTTTAGATAGTGAAAATTGGACCATATTAAGGATAAATATCAAGGAACATCTAATTCAATTTTCAAAATTGGGTTCGCTACACTTTCAGAGTTAGATCATGTGGAAGTTACGGTTTGTGAACAGTCCTGAAATAAATTTTAAACGAGTATGTTCCGTATTTTTTCTATATATTCCTGTCTAAGACTTCTTAGCCTATGAAATATTCAGAAAGTTTAGGAGACAAACATAAGTTCCTCAAAAACAAATTTCAAAAGGTACTTGAATAATTGGACACATGGCATGCTATACAAGTTGCTCATTGGAAGAGGCCAAAAATAAAAATGTTTAGGGTAAGTTACTATAACTTTCATTCGGCAAATCAAATTATAGCCACACCCATGGAATTTGCGAAATATATATAATAGTATTACAAAACAAATTTTCATATCTGGAAGTGCTCAAATATTAGAGACGTAGCAAGAAAAACTCCATCAATTCAAATTTTATCCAAATTAAGGTACGTAATCTAAAAGTGACCTAATTTTTGATTAAAAGATCCCTTTTATTTGGTGGTTGAAAATTATGATAAAGAGGAGTACTATTACTATTTCCAATATGCCTTCAAAGAAAGTTACTGCACCAATTAAATCTACTGAAGGCTCATCCTTAACTCATGAAGAAAGTGAAGACTTAGAATTTGTGTTATCTCAATTAGAGAATAGATTTAATGAAATAGATGGTAGTATGTCGAAAAATGTGGATTTATCTCGTTCTTCAGAAAATGTTAAAAGAGAAATATAAAATAAGATGAATAGAAATAATGAAGAAATGCAAAAATCCTTCAAGGAAGAAATAAAAGAACTGAAAAAAATTCTATTAAAGGATCTTCCTAAGAGAGATGTGGAGATACAAGGAAATCATGAACATAAGGAGAAGCGTGATGTTGAGAATTAATTTCATATGAGGATTATGTTATCACAATTGGAGGGAAAAAATGTTTAATCACGAAACCCATAATCATGAAATTTCAATCCAAGATCCACATCATCGAGTCTTCAAGTCATCACAAAGGAACTACTACATTCTGAAGATCGATATGAGGACATTTGTTAGTAATGATAAAGTAACATGGATATTTCAGATGGAGTAATACTTTGATTGGCAACAGGTGGCATCCTTATAACAGATAAATATCACATCAATTTAATTTTGGAAAAATACCAACATATATGGTATCAATGGATTTCTGAAAGGAAAAAGGGCTCTGATATATCTTGGTCCATTTCTATAGAGGAGTTAATAGCACATTATGGCGATATAAGAGCAATACATTCTTCGATCAATTGGTAAATATTAGAAAAACAATTTGAATTATAAAGCACATTTAAAATTTCCAAAAGTTGAGTCTCAAGTTAAAGAATGTTTCATATGATAATATGTTATACCTATCCATGGGAACTTTAAAGGAAAACATCCAACATGAGGTGCACCTCTTTGAACCTAAATCTCTAAAGTGTGCTTTCAGTTTGGCAAGGTAAGTTGAAAGTAAAAATATGGCCACTAGAAAATTAGTCACTAATAATTATAGCAAAGATCATGCTCCCTCTTCTAAACCTATAAGGTTGACTCCTTAACAAATGGATGGAAGAAGAGAAAAGTGACTATGTTTCAACTATGATACAAAGCAGTAAGAGGCATTATATGATGGGAAGAATTGATTAAAAATATACTTTGAAGATGAAGAAGATCAAGAATTGGTCCCATCAAAATATTTAGAGCTAGAATAGACTACTCCAACAATATCCTGTCATGCATCAACTGGAATCAATACTCCACAAACCCTCAAGATAGAAGGATATATCAAAATGAAAAAGGTAACAATGTCGATTGATTCAAGTAATACCCATAACTTCATCAATTACAAATTATCATCACTTCTTGATTGTTTCATATATCTAGCACCAAAGCTTCATGTAATGATTATAGATGGAGACACCATAAATTGTGCAGGGAAGTGTCATAGTATTAAGCTCAATATGGAGGAGTATTTGTTGGAAAATCCCATGATTGCAATACAAATGGGTGGTGTTGATGTTGTATTAGGGGTCTAATGGTTATAATCATTAGGAACAATGACCTTTAATATTCAAGATCTATTCATATTATTTACCTTAAAATGAAAAGAAATTGAGCTTAGAAGTGTCGAAGGGAAACTGAGTAAAGTGATAAGCTCTAAAAATATGATAAAATTACTCAAAAATGGGCACTAGGGTGTAATGGAAAAATTATGTTCACTAAATCTTCAAGCGTCAGTATCATCTATGTCAAGGGATCTCCATAAAGCTATCCATAATCATCCCAAGGTATTTAGATTAATGCTTAAGGATCTTTCACCTAATCAATATCATGACCATGTTCTTCATTTGTCATTGGAAATTATACCAGAAAGAAATGAAGAAGGGAAAATCCTACTAGAAGTAGAAACAATCATTGAAACAAGGATTAAGTAACCCAGTAACCTAGCGATTATGGAGTACATCATCAAACAAAAAAACCTACCAATAGAAGAAATGACATGGGAATATGATGTATTAATGTAGAATCACTAGCAATTAGTCAAGTGTTGAGGGGAAGACTTGTTCAAAGTGGAGGGTAATGTTAAGCACTATATAAGGCCCATATTAACCATAAAACCCCTTATTAGTCCTTGAATATGGAATGATTACATTTCTATTTCTATATTCTTATGTAGGAAACAACCCCTCATGTTCATGTTTTATTGTATTTGTACCCCTTGTCTCCTATATATACACTGCGATATACACGAAGGAGACCTAGTCTTAGAATAATCAAATATTGTCTTTTGTAAATTGTATTCAATATAAAAGGAGATTTCCCTCCTAAAGAGTACTATAATTATTAGGTTCTTATCATTTTTTAAGGCATAAGGATCATAAAAACTTCTCATGCCCATAGATTTGAGTAATCAGGTGGAAATCAATTGAGACGTAGATGAGAAGATTGTATGTAGATCAGTGCAGAAGGGGTTGAATCTAAGTAGTATTTAGCAACATTAAGAGAAGGAAATTACCAAAATCTTCCATATAAAGATACAAGTCAAGAAGATGGAAATTAATGCTCTATTCTACTCAAGGCCATAGGAAAATATAATAGTAATAAATTTGGTCAAGAATCTAGCAATAGAGACTTATGATGATCCTAGGTCATATCCATTGGGTTGGGTCAATAAGAAGGCAAACATAAAGGTAGAAAAATAGAGAAGGATCAAATTTTCTATTAACGTTGATTTTATTGATGAAGTAGAATCAGATGTAGTTCCACTTGATGTATGTGGGGTTGTGTTTGGGAATCCTTACATGTACAAGCAAGTGTGATATTCATGAAGAAATCCAACTAATATTAGCTCATTAGGGATGAAAATTTCTTCATCATCAATGTGAAAAAGGGTAACCCAAAGATCTTTCTAGTAAGTTCAAACCAATCCAAAAAGCTGATGAATTCTAACAAGAAATATGTTTTGTCATTTTAAAGAGAAAAACACTCTGTAGAAGAGTTCATGAGAGGTAAGTTATCCCTGAAGGGGTGACTAAGGAATAAAATAAAAATGGAAGAGTTTCTACAGGCATACTTGGATGTGTTTGAGGATCCTAAAGGGCTACCACTGATTTGAAAATGAAACTACTTGTTTTTGCTCTGCAAGGTATTCATTTCCATTAAAATATATGTGCAAACTGTTACTGATGTCTTGCAATTGAAACAAAGAGTTTTAGGTAAATTTCTAAGTCTTATGTGTGAAGGAGGATTATCTCAATTTACTGTTTATCATATCAAATCTGAAAAACACAACAAGATAAATTCACATAATAAAACATAGTAGCTGATAAGGCAGTTCACCCCTCCTGGGCTACATCTGCCATGTCTAAGGCTCCTAAATGGGCATGTCCTTGCTTGAATTAGATGCTCAAAATGGTTATACAGTGAGAAGAAAGCCTAAATAGGAAAAATAAGCTGTGAAAATGAGTTCAAAACATAGAAAACAGTCAAGAATGACTTTTGGTCACCTCTAATGGCTAACCATAGCCCAATACAACTCCAACACCTCCTAGGCCCTAATGGCTCTCCAAGCTTCTTCATTGCAAAAACACTTAAAGATGAGCTCTGATGGCTCTAAATCCTATACCAATGGCTGCAAAATGATGAAAAGATATGAAATCAAAAAAAAATTCGTCTAGAAAGGTTCCTCCTTCCAAAAGTTATGACCAACTAAAGTTTTGTCCAGTTTCACCTAGAAAAACTCCACCAAATTTGGTGAACTGGCAGTTAACTCCGACAAAAATGGCAAACGCGCCAAAATTGGCTGACTTCGCCAAACTGACTGCCAACGTGACCGTAACCGCTGGTTGAAAATGCACGCATGTGACCACGTCCCTTAACCGTCGTGCCAAACCGTAACTATCGGGTTTAAGCCTTTGGTTCTCGCGCCAGGGTCATATGGTTAGGGGCTGGTCCTTAGGGGTTGGCCCCTTTTCCGCCAAAACCAACTTTAAACAAAATTTAAATATATATTGTGACCTTAGTATGTTAAGATTCAATGTGCAAGCGTGCCAGTCGAGCCTGTGGGTTGGCGGCCACTCGACCCAAGGTCGAATCCTGCGAGCTCCATACAATTTTTGCCAAACCACAACTCATAGACTTGGGGCCACGTGGCGACATCCGGGCAAGCTACGTGTCAGTGTCCGATTGGCCATCCAGAACAGAATATTCCCAAGAATATTGTGGGGAATATTCCTCGATATATATATATATATATATTCTCAATAAAGGCTAATTCCATTAAAGGAAAATCAAAATAGTATTACAAGTTGTAGCTTTAGGCATAGGCATCTGAGAGCAGAGAACACAACAAACCATCCCGAGAATGGGAGGACTAGAAACAGAAGCAAGAAGTGGAACATTGGAAGCAAAAACCACAATTAGATCATAGAAGTCTAAAGCTGTCAAGATGAGGAGCATAAAAACGGAGAATTGACCATATCCACATAAGAGCTACAAGCTGCCACTTTGCCGGAAAAAAGAACCATATCCCAGTCTGTCGAGAGGAAATCTGAACGGCCATCCCAAAAGTCGCCTGAGCGTAACCACAAAGAACCATAAGAGAAGACCGGGGAGAAACGAAAATTCCAGGTGGCGTTACATTTCCATGCCTAGGTCCGGAGGTTCCTCAACCACTGGGCAGGCATTGCCATACCAAGTTCCTTCATCTCTAGCAACATCACCAGCAACACTGTTGCCAAGAGGAGTCGACGAGGGATGAGTGTCACTGGAACAGCCAGCTGTGGCCAACGAGACATAAGTGCCATTCAAGCTGCCACCAGGCGGCTGAGAATCGCCAGGGCTACCCAACTTGCCATGCTGCTTGCCGCGCTCGTCCATCTGACCTTCAGCGGCCAAATTCTGCACATCATCATGGCTGTCCCCTTTGCCATGACTACCCTGAGAGAGCTCGGCTGGAGGGCGGTATGTAACCATAGGCGGAGCCTCTTCTTCAGCAAAAATTACCGTGACATTGGCCGAGATAACAGGCCTATTAAGGTTTCTTTGGAACCTGAAGTGGGTGGATTGAAACACATTGTGCGAGAAGGGCCTGCAGGAAGGGCTGAGAGGAGGCGTATTAGACTGAGAAACGGGTAGAGAAGAAGGGCCTGGATTTTGATCGCCAGAATGAGCCCGCTGAGAGCGCCCCTGCCCTCCACGGCTTCCACCATAACGGCTACGCATTCTATGCTGAACCATGATGAGGCCACAGAGGGAGGACATAGAATCACAGGATGCTTTGGAAGGGAAATGAGATAGGACCTAGGAGGATTCCAAAGAAAATCGATAAACTGGCTTGAGACGGGCGAAATGGGAGCACAGTCACAGCAGCAAGAGCCGCCGAGAGTGACTCATTGAAAGCATAAACCGTTTTGCTCAGAGAAGAGTGGCAGGGGACAAGCTGAGGCGAGAGGGTGAAGAATAAATACAAAGATGGAGAGCTGAAAAGGCCATGATTGAACCAACATTTGCCTTGCTTCAAACTGAGTGAGTCTTTAATGCTAATTTCAGGTGGGATCGGTCTCGCCTTAAGTGAGCCGAATCAAGCCAGGTGGGAGCCGACGAAAGCCAATTAGGAGCTTGGATAGCGGCGCAATACAACATTTGGCAGGACCACGTCCCTGCACACTTAATTAAATTCATTAATTTGCATTCAATTCACCCGCATCTGGGTCATATATATATATATATATATATATCTATATCTATATTCAAATTTTGCAGTTTATTGGGCATTTTCAAAATGCAATAACTTCTCCATACGGTGTTGGATTTGAGTGCCGTTCGTGGCTACAAGTTCGTATCGACGAGGCCTATCCGGTCGTTCAGGTTGCAAGTGTTTTTGAACACTTTCAATTTTGAGCTTTTTCCCTAGCTCGGACTTGAGCTCCTGATCACACCTCCCAAATCAGAAGCTTTTGGACCCCAAAAGCTCACTGAAATGCTGAAAATGAACTGTACAGAAAATGAGAGAATAACATCCTCTTCTCTTCAGCCTTAAAAATTTTTCCTGACTTGCTAACTGTCCTCATGGCGAATTTTTGCTAAATGAGCCATATACTTGTGTCGAATCCCGACCAAGTTTTCTCGCCATACCAATCTGCCAATCTGAAACGAGCAGTGACCCTTGCTGAAATTTGTGCCCTCTTTGCTTGCATGCTTTTCCATCTCATGGAAACTTGCACCGCTTTGCACTGACACTTCGTTCTCTGCACCGATTGACACCAAAGGCACTTTGTGCAACATACAACATCAACAACAAGTTGACCTGAAATGTGCTATACAATTGAAACAACCATCAATGTAAGAAGTGTGCACACAATCGACACAAGTCGATAAACAACAAGATACATCTTTACAAACACGTGTATGTATCATGTACAATGAACCATACACAGTTTGCTAATTACACATACAACCTCTATGTACATGTGCAACTTCAACTCTTCTTTTCAAATACCAACAACAGGTACATCATCCCAAAAACATGTGGGTGACTAAGAGCTGAACCAAAATGACGTTGCTGCAATATAAGTGAGTATCATACCCATATTTTACACCTCCATGGCGAAATTTTGCAACAACATAAAAATTCCTTCAAACTGAAACTGCTTTTACATGCAATCTTGCATCAACTTTTCAACTGAATACATGCATACCAATCTGAAATTTGCATGTACAAAATGAGTATGACTTACTGCAGTAAGAAGTTAATCCACCTCCTACCAAGCCAACTCCATGGCACCTTTTGTTGCAACAACAGTTCTTCATGTGAATCTTCCACATCGATAATGGAATCCATAGATCCACTTGCACCAATCTTTTTGTCCTCAAGCTGCATGTGCTTTGGATGACTTGTTGGATGCAAGGTCCAACAATCAGAAACATGATGTCCCTTCTTTTGACAAAATGTGCAACTTCCCATCACTTTCTGTGAAAGTTTTCTTTGTCTCTTCTGCTTCCTATGTGCTTTCTTTTTCAACCAACAACTTGAAGCAACATGGTTAAATCCACCACAAAATGTGCAACAAAACTTTCTTTCATTTGAATAAGCAAAATTATCATTCTTTGCTGAAACATAATCAAATTGATCATGTGAATGTCTATACCTCTTTTGCTGCAATGAAGGCTTAACACAATGGTAATCAACTTGAAAACAAACTTGACATGTTTGTGTATTAGAACTTGGAACCAAAGTTCTTTTCAAATCTGCATCACATGCATTCAAAGATTTGAATTCTTCGCCATTAGACTGCACATATCCAAGACCAACATTCTTGGGTCACTCCACAACTGAAATAGGATCAACCATGCCTTGTGCATGCTTGCCCAAACCTTTGCCTTCTTGATAGCCCATCTTAAACATTAATTTGGACCCTATACCCCTTGTATGTTTTTCAAAAGAAGCAACACACTTTTCAATTGAGGAAATTGAAGACAAGTTTGAATGATTTACCTCATCCTCAGGCATTTTTCTTGGACAAAGCTTCTTGAGCTTGAAGGAGTTGTTTCTCCATGTCATGCAGTCTTTGGAGAATTGTTTCCTTCTCATCTTTCATAGCCAATAATTGTGCGTGAAGCTTAACACTTTCTCTTTGATTCTCAATGAGAATCTGCACCATGTCCTTCACCTTATGTTGAAATTTGGTACCGGAGGACAGGTGGTTCCCTTAGGCTTTGATCTTTGGCCTAGGGAAAAGTGTCCAAAAGATTTTAATTTTTCTCCTAAAGTGACTTTATAATTTTTATAAAGTTAAAATCTAATTTAGAAGTGACTTTTATAAAGTCAATGAAAAATTAGAAAGGAAAAGTGACTTTGGAAATAAATGACTAAGTGGGTCTTTATTAAAGTGGGTGAATTAAAAAATAGAAAGTGAGATTTAAATGTGCATTTAATCTCAGCCATTGATCTAAATCTATCTTAGCCATTGGATTTAGGGATCACCCAAAAGTCATTTAGGGTTGGGTTAAAGGAGGAAAAAATCATTCATTCTTTCATGAGCAGATTGGGAGAAGGAGAGCCAGAGAGCAAGGGAGATTTCTGGACAAGAAGGAGAAAGAGACAACAGTTTGGCACTGTTGACACCTAATCCTCAGTGATTGGGGAACTGAATGTGAACAGTCATCGAGAAGATGAACTGAACAATCACATCCATGTATATAATAGATAGCTGGCTAAATGAATAAATGCATTAGTTTTCTGGAGTTACTCCTGGCCTGACATGGTATCAGAGCACAGGTCCCAGGTTCTTTTTTTAGTGTGCCTTGTAACTCCTCTGTCCACTGCCTTCTGCTCTCTGTCCACTGCCTTCTGCCTAACATGGTGTGTGCAACAGAAGCATGATGAATGTTTGATAAGGCTACGTTCGATGAGTTCTGTCCCATACTCTCATAACGCCTGACATGGTTTGATAAGGCTGCGTATTGAACGCTGGTATGTATATGATGGTGCGTTAAACTGTTTTAAGTACTGAGTTAAATGTATTAATTGCGTTGAACAGTAAATAGCCGGACGTTGAACAGGCATCTCTCCTCATTTTACCTACTACTCTCTGTCAGCACCAAATCTACCACCCCTCTATCACGCTCTCGCTCTTTGATGTTGCACATTCTGAGATATTGTCTCAGATTTGAGTTTTTGTTGTTGCTGCTCTCCATACGCATTGAGTTTACCTTACCGCCTCGTTGCCAACAGTCACATAACTCGCCCTCCGTCTTATGCCTTGCATGCCTTGCTGCAATCTTTTCAGAGCACTAGTGACCACTAATTAGAACCCAGCCGACGATTGGACTCTGCCCATATTATTATTGTGGTCTAAGAGTGTTTGCCTGGAGAGCGGGGAATCGAACCAAGGAATATGTGGATGGCCACCGCGCCCATCACATTCCTTTTGGCGTAAGGATGACCCTTCATTTCCCGGCATTCAAGAGCAGGTGATACATTCAAAGATAGTGGGATTTGTTTGAAGGTCGCTTCGGAAGTGTATTATTTGAATGTGACTGAGCTTATTATTGAAACTATGCTGAGCGTATTATTTGAATATGACTGAGCTTATTATTGAAACTATGCTGAGCGTATTATTGAAACTATGCGGAGCGTATCATTGAAACTATGCGGAGAACCATGGTGAAGTCTTCCAAAATTTAATGATTGCGATATGGGCAACATGGATTTGTTTAATTAAATGACGCGGTTCTATGAAATCTTTTGAAGTTTGAAAAAAAAGGAAAACTTTAACCCCTCTTCTACCATATTATTCGATTTATACATTGAGGATAGATTTCCTGCCTTCCTTTCTAACAGCAATATATATTACAGTGGCAGCAAGCGCTC